>JAUUTY010001193.1:0-82074 GCA_030979885.1 Lolium multiflorum
AGATGATTGTTTACCAGAAAGCAGTAGAACAAGTATTGTGAGTAGATTGTATTTAAATTATAGAGAATTGGACGGGGTCCCACGAGTTCACTAGAGGTGTCTCTCCCATAAGATAAACGGCATGTTGGGTGAACAAATTACGGTTGGGCAATTGACAAATAGAGGGCATGACATGCACATACATATTATGATGAGTATAGTGAGATTTAATTGGGCATTACGACAAAGTACATAGACCGCCATCCGACCATGCATCTATGCCTAAAAAGTCCCCCTTCAGTTTATCATCCGAACCCCCTCCGGTATTAAGTTGCTAACAATGACAATTGCATTAAGTATTGCGCGTAATGTAATCAGTGACTACATCCTTGAACATAGCACCAATGTTTTATCCCTAGTGGCAATAGCACATCCATAACCTTAGAGGTTCTTGTCACCCCTCCAGATTCACGGAGACATGAACCCACTATCGAGCATAAATACTCCCTCTTGGAGTTACTAGCATCAACTTGGCCAGAGCATCTACTAATAACGGAGAGCATGCAAGATCATAAACAACACATAGATATAACTTTGATAATCAACATAACAAGTATTCTCTATTCATCGGATCCCAACAAATGCAACATATAGAATTACAGATAGATGATCTTGATCATGTTAGGCAGCTCACAAGATCCGACAATGAAGCACAATGGGGAGAAGACAACCATCTAGCTACTGCCATGGACCCCTAGTCCAGGGGTGAACTACTCACTCATCACTCCGGAGGCGACCATGGCGGCGTAGAGTCCTCCGGGAGATGATTCCCCTCTCCGGCAGGGTGCCGGAGGCGAGCTCCTGGATCCCCCGAGATGGGATCGGCGGCGGCGGCGTCTCTGGAAGGTTTTCCGTATCGTGGCTCTCGGTACTGGGGTTTCGCGACGGAGGCTTTAAGTAGGCGGAAGGGCAAGTCAGGAGGGCACGAGGGCCCCTTTCATGGGGCCGCACGGCCAAGGGGGGGCCGCCATGCCTGGGGTTTAGACACCTCGTGGCCCCCGCCAAATCTCCTCTTCGGACTTGGAGAAGCTTCGTGGCAAAATAGGACCCTGGGCGTTGATTTAGTCCGAGAATATTTCGTTGCTAGGATTTCTGAAACCAAAAACAATAGACTGGCACTCCGGCATCTTGTTAATAGGTTAGTTCGAGAAAATGCACGAATATGGCATAAAGTGTGCATAAAACATGTAGATAACATCAATAATGAGCATGGAACATAAGAAATTATCGATACGTTGGAGACGTATCAGCATCCCCAAGCTTGGTTCTGCTCGTCCCGAGCAGGTAAAACGATAACAAAGATAATTTCTGAAGTGACATGCCATCATAACCTTGATCATACTATTTGTAAAGCATATGTAGTGAATGCAGTGATCAAAACAATGTATATGACATGAGTAAACAAGTGAATCATATAGCAAAGACTTTTCATGAATAGTACTTTGAAGACAAGCATCAATAAGTCTTGCATAAGAGTTAACTCATAAAGCAATAATTCATAGTAAAGCATTGAAGCAACACAATGGAAGATTAAGTTTCAGCGGTTGCTTTCAACTTGTAACATGCATATCTCATGGATATTGTCAACATAGAGTAATATAATAAGTGCAATAAGCAAGTATGTAGGAATCAATGCACAATTCACACAAGTGTTTGCTTCTTGAGGTGGAGAGAAATAGGTGAACTGACTCAACATTGAAAGTAAAAGAATTGTCCTCCATAGAGGAAAAGCATCGATTGCTATATTTGTGCTAGAGCTTTGATTTTGAAAACATGAAACAATTTTGTCAACGGTAGTAATAAAGCATATGTATCATGTAAATTATATCTTAAAAGTTGCAAGCCTCATGCATAGTATACTAATAGTGCCCGCACCTTGTCCTAATTAACTTGGACTACCGGATCATCACAATGCACATGTTTTGACCAAGTGTCACAATGGGGTACCTGTACAAAGGTCTAAGGAGAAAGCTCGCATTGGATTTCTCGCTATTGATTATTCTCAACTTAGACATCCATACCGGGACAACATAGACAACCAGATAATGGACTCCTCTTTTATGCATAAGCATGTAACAACAATTAATAATTTTCTCATATGAGATTGAGGATATATGTCCAAAGCTGAAACTTCCACCATGGATCATGGCTTTAGTTAGCGGCCCAATGTTCTTCTCTAACAATATGCATGCTTAATCATAAGGTGGTAGATCGCTCTTACTTCAGACAAGACGAACATGCATAGCAACTCACATGAAATTCAACAAAGAGTAGTTGATGGTGAGTGAACATGGTTATCGCACAACAAGCAACTTAATAAGAGATAAAGTGCATAATTACATATTCAATACCACAATAGTTTTTAAGCTATTTGTCCCATGAGCTATATATTGCAAAGGTGAATGATGGAATTTTAAAAGGTAGCACTCAAGCAATTTACTTTGGAATGGCGGAAAATACCATGTAGTAGGTATGGTGGACACAAATGGCATAGTGGTTGGCTCAAGTATTTTGGATGCATGAGAAGTATTCCCTCTCGATAAAAGGTTTAGGCTAGCAAGGCTTATTTGAAACAAACACAAGGATGAACCGGTTGCAGCAAAACTCACATAAAAAAGACATATTGTAAACATTAAGACTCTACACCGTCTTCCTTGTTGTTCAAACTCAATACTAGAAATTATCTAGACCTTAGAGAGACCAAATATGCAAGCCAAATTTTAGCATGCTCTATGTATTTCTTCATTAATGGGTGCAAAGCATATGATGCAAGAGCTTAAACATGAGCACAACAATTGTAAGTATCACATTACCCAAGACATTATAGCAAATTACTACATGTATCATTTTCCAATTCCAACCATATAACAATTTAAATGAAGAAGAAACTTCGCCATGAATACTATGAGTAGAAACTAAGGACATACTTGTCCATATGCTACAGCGGAGCTCTCTCTCCCATAAAGTGAATGCTAGGATCCATTTTATTCAAACAAAACAAAAAACAAAAACAAACCGACGCTCCAAGCAAAGCACATAAGATGTGATGGAATAAAAATATAGTTTCACTAGAAGTGACTTGATAATGTTGTCGATGAAGAAGGGGATGCCTTGGGCATCCCCAAGCTTAAACGCTTGAGTCTTCTTAGAATATGCAGGGGTGAACCACGGGGCATCCCCAAGCTTAGAGCTTTCACTCTCCTTGATCATGTTGCATCATACTCCTCTCTTGATCCTTGAAAACTTCCTCCACACCAAACTTAGAACAACTCATTAGAGGGTTAGCGACAATAAAAATTAACATGTTCAGAGGTGAAACAATCATTCTTAACACTTCTGGACATTGCATAAAGCTACTGGACATTAATGGATCAAAGAAATTCATCCAACATAGCAAAAGAGGCAATGCGAAATAAAAGGCAGAATCTGTCAAAACAGAACAGTTCGTATTGAAGAATTTTATCGAGGCACCAGACTTGCTCAAATGAAAATGCTCAAATTGAATGAAAGTTGTGTACATATCTGAGGATCACTCACGTAAATTGGCATAATTTTCTGAGTTACCTACAGAGAAAACAGCCCAGATTCGTGACAGCAAAAGAAATCTGTTTATGCGCAGTAATCCAAATCTAGTATGAACCTTACTATCAACGACTTTACTTGGCACAACAAAACACTAAACTAAGATAAGGAGAGGTTGCTACAGTAGTAAACAACTTCCAAGACACAAAATAAAAACAAATTAGTTGTAGGTAAAAACATGGGTTGTCTCCCATAAGCGCTTTTCTTTAACGCCTTTCGGCTAGGCGCAGAAAGTGTGTATCAAGTATTATCAAGAGACGAAGTGTCAACATCATAATTTGTTCTCATAATAGAATCAAAAGGTAACTTCATTCTCTTTCTAGGAAAGTGTTCCATACCTTTCTTGAGAGGAAATTGATATATTATCTTCCTTCATATCAATGATAGCACCAACAGTTCGAAGAAAAGGTCTTCCCAATATAATTGGACAAGATGCATTGCATTCAATATCCAAGACAACAAAATCAAGGGACAAGGTTATTGTTAACGGTAATGTGAACATTATCAACTTTCCCCAAAGGTTTCTTTGTAGAATGATCAGCAAGATTAACATCCAAATAACAATTTTTCAACGGTGGCAAGTCAAGCATATTATAAATTTTCTTAGGCATAACAGAATACTTGCACCAAGATCACATAAGGCATTACAATCAAAATCTTTAACCTTCATCTTAATGATGGGCTCCCAACCATCCTCTAGCTTTTTAGGAATAGAGGCTTCGCGCTCTAGTTTCTCTTCTCTAGCTTTTATGAGAGCATTTGTAATATGTTGCGTGAAAGCCAAATTTATAGCACTAGCATTAGGACTTTTAGCAAGTTTTTGTAAGAACTTTATAACTTCAGAGATGTGGCAATCATCAAAATTCAAACCATTATAATCTAAAGCAATGGGATCATCATCCCCGATGTTGGAAAAAATTTCAGCAGCTTTATCACAGGCAGTTTCAGTTTAGCAGTTTCAGGCAGTTTCTCGCGCTTTGCATTAGAAGTGGAAACATTGCTAACACCAATTATTTTATTATTAATAGTAGGAGGTGCAGCAACATGTGTAGCATTAGCATTACTAGTGGTGGTAATAGTCCAAACTTTAGCTACATTCTTCTCTTTAGCTAGTTTTTCATTTTTCCTCTCTATCCACCTAGCACGAAGTTCAGCCATTAATCTTATATTCTCATTAATTCTAACTTGGATGGCATTTGCTGTAGTAACAATTTTATTTTCAATATCCCTATTAGGCATAACTTTCGATTTTAAAAGATCAACATCAAGACAAGACTATCGACTTTAGAAGCAAGTATATCAATTTTCCCAAGCTTTTCTTCAACAGATTTGTTGAAGGCAGTTTGTGTACTAATAAATTCTTTAAGCATGGCTTCAAGTCCAGGGGGTGAACTCCTATTATTGTTGTAAGAATTTCCATAAGAATTACCATAGCCGTTGCCATTATTATAAGGATATGGCCTATAGTTACTACTAGAATTGTTCCGGTAAGCATTGTTGTTGAAATTATTATTTTTAATGAAGTTCACATCAACATGTTCTTCTTGTGCAACCAATGAAGCTAATGGAACATTATTAGGATCAATATTAGTCCTATCATTCACAAGCATAGACATAATAGCATCAATCTTATCACTCAGGGAAGAGGTTTCTTCGACAGAATTTACCTTCTTACCTTGTGGAGCTCTTTCTGTGTGCCATTCAGAGTAGTTGATCATCATATTATCAAGAAGCTTTGTTGCTTCACCAAGAGTAATGGACATAAAGGTACCTCCAGCAGCTGAATCCAATAAATTCCGCGAAGAAAAATTTAGTCCTGCATAGAAGGTTTGGATGATCATCCAAGTAGTCAGTCCATGGGTTGGGCAATTTTTAACCAAAGATTTCATTCTTTCCCATGCTTGTGCAACATGTTCAGTATCTAATTGTTTAAAATTCATTATGCTACTCCTCAAAGATATAATTTTAGCGGGGGGATAATATCTACCAATAAAAGCATCCTTGCATTTAGTCCATGAATCAATACTATTCTTAAGCGCAGAGATAGCAACCAATCTTTAGCTCTTCCTCTTAATGAAAAGGGAACAATTTTAATTTTATAATGTCACCATCTACATCTTTATATTTTTGCATTTCACATAATTCAACAAAATTATTAAGATGGGCAGCAGCATCATCAGAACTAACACCAGAAAATTGCTCTCGCATAACAAGATTCAGTAAAGCAGGTTTAATTTCAAGAATTATAACTGTGCGGAGGTGGAGCAATAGGTGTGCATAAGAAATCATTATTATTTGTGGTTGTGAAGTCACACAACTTAGTATTTTCAGGGTTGGCCATTTTAGCAGTAGTAAGTAAAGCAAACTAGATAAAGTAAATGCAAGTAACTAATTTTTTTGTGTTTTTGATATAGCAAACAAGATAACAAATAAAGTAAAACTAGCAACTAATTTTTGTATTTTGATTTAGTGCAGCAAACAAAGTAGTAAATAAAACTAAGCAAGACAAAAACAAAGTAAAGAGATTGGGATGTGGAGACTCCCCTTGCAACGTGTCTTGATCTCCCCGTGCTTGGCGCCGGAAAAAAGAGCTTGATGGCGTGTAACTCACATCCGTTGGGAACCCAAGAGGAAGGGTATGATGCGCACAGCAGCAAGTTTTCCCTCAGGAAGAAACCAAGGTTTATCGAACCGAGAGGAGCCAAGAAGCACGTTGAAGGTTGATGGCGGCGGGATGTAGTGTGGCGCAACACCAGGGATTCCGGCGCCAACGTGGAACCTGCACAACACAACCAAAGTACTTTGCCCCAACGAAACGGTGAGGTTGTCAATCTCACCGGCTTGCTGTAACAAAGGATTAACCGTATTGTGTGGAAGATGATTGTTTGCAAGAATAGAACAAGTATTTGCAGTAGATTGTATTTCAGTATAGAGAATTGGACCGGGGTCCACAGTTCACTAGAGGTGTCTCTCCCATAAGATAAACGGCATGTTGGGTGAACAAATTACAGTTGGGCAATTGACAAATAAAGAGGGCATAACAATGCACATACATATTATGATGAGTATAGTGAGATTTAATTGGGCATTACAACAAAGTACATAGACCGCCATCCGAACTTCATCTATGCCTAAAAAGTCACATCGGGTTATCATCAGAACCCCCTCCAGTATTAAGTTGCTAACAACAGACAATTGCATTAAGTATTGCGCGTAATGTAATTAGTGACTACATCCTTGAACATAGCACCAATGTTTTATCCCTAGTGGCAACAACACATCCATAACCTTAGAGGTTCTTGTCACCCCTCCAGATTCACGGAGACATGAACCCACTATCGAGCATAAATACTCCCTCTTGGAGTTACTAGCATCAACTTGGCCAGAGAGCATCTACTAATAACGGAGAGCATGGAAGATCATAAACAACACATAGATATAGCTTTGATAATCAACATAACAAGTATTCTCTATTCATCGGATCCCAACAAACGCAACATATAGAATTACGGATAGATGATCTTGATCATGTTGGGCAGCTCACAAGATCCGACAATGAAGCACAATGGGGAGAAGACAACCATCTAGCTATTTCTGCTATGGACCCATAGTCCCGGTGAATACTCACACATCACTCCGGGCGACCATGGCGCGTAGAGTCCTCACGATGAATCCCCTCTCTGACAGGGTGCAGACTGATCTCTGAATCCCCGAGATGGGATCGGCGGCGGCGAGCGTACGGAAGGTTTCGTATCGTGGCTCTCTGAATCTTTGGGGGTTTCGTGACGGCTTTAAGTGGCGGAAAAGGGCAAGTCGGGAGGCACGAGAGACTACACCATAGGGCCGCGCGGCCAAGGGGGGGCCGCGCCGCCTAGGGTTTGGGCACCTCGTGGCCCCACTTCGTCTCCTCTTCGGACTTCTGGAAGCTTCGTGGCAAAATAGGACCCTGGGCGTTGATTTCGTCCAATTCCGAGAATATTTCGTTACTGGGATTTCTGAAACCAAACAGCAGAAAACAGGAACTGGCACTTCGGCATCTTGTTAATAGGTTAGTTCCAGAAAATGCACAAATATGACATAAAGTGTGCATAAAACATGTAGATAACATCAATAATGTGGCATGGAACATAAGAAATTATTGATACGTTGGAGACGTATCAGCATCCCCAAGTCTACCAAATCCACCAACACTAGTGGATGAATCGGAGGGAATCGAAGGGGAATACCTTGAGGAATGGAGGAGGAAGGACTTGGCGGATAGATCGACGATTCTTGGTCGATTTGGTGGGGGAGCCGAGGAAGGGAGGCGGGCGGCGGCGACGGTTGGGGAGGAGAAGCAGAGAGGAAGAGAAAGAAGAAAGAGAGGGTCGGGCTGGGCGCGGGCGCGGGCGCCACACTTAAGTGGATGTGTGGCGCCCGTGGCATCGGCGCCACACATCGAGCCTCGCAAAACGGCTAAGTCCCAGAGGATTTGTCTCACAGTATGTTTTGGGCAATTACAAGTGCATGTGTGGCGCCGTTGGGAGGGGCGCCACACATGCTGCCACGTCGGATGGGCGCACCAGCTCAGCGGCGAGGGGGCCACGTCGGCTGGGACAGTGGCGCCGGCAGGAGGGGAGCCACATGGGCATGTGTGGCGCCCGTGGGAGGGGCGCCACACAAAAGGGTTAGATTGGTGAAATAGTTTCGCCGGAGGGTCAGTCTGTGCTTTTCTTTCACTTTTGGGTTATTTTTGTGTAAATCTTGAAATTTAGCCGATCTTACGGGCTGTGTTGAGCCGAGGCCGATTTATTCGAGTTATCCGCTCGAGATGGATCGGTTCAATGAAAAGGTAGGCCCATTGTTTTGTGCGGTGACCCGACAGCCTTTTATAGGCTATATAAAAAAATAGCCTACTGTTTGCATCATAAATACATGATATTTATACGCCAAATAAATTTGATAAAATATTTATAATTTAACCCCAAGTGTTTATAAAAATATTTTGTTTGAAAAAAATGTAGAGTTGTTATCACCAGATTTTAACCAAGTCAGGAGGTGGACCGTGATTGAGATGGGCTTGGAGAATATACACGGGGGAATATTCATGAATCGGCCTCGTGCAAGAGTTTGGGCTAGATTGTGTAAATTATAGTAGGTTACGTGTCGGTTAGAATTAAGAGATAGAGTTTAGCTCGTACGGTTGGAGTTTATTCAAAGATGAAAGTCTACGGACTATAAATATGTATCTAGGGTTATTGAGAAAAGAGGACGATCACGTTCGCAACAAACCAATCTAGGCGCATCGCCACCCCTTGTTTCGAGGGTTTCTCCCGTAAGCATCATGTTGCCTAGATCGCATCTTGCGATCTATGGGCAGTATCTTGTTTATTCGTTGTTCATGTGTTGCTCGTACTTTGAAGCCTTTTTGATGGCGAGCAACCGTAGTTATCATAGATATGTTAGGGTTAGCATCGGTACTTTCTTGATGTATTCGTTTAGCTATGCTGTCCTAGATATCTAGGTTTGTCATACACCTATCTAGGTGTAAGGGCAGCATCTTGCTTAGTCTTTATTTAGTAGATTCGATCTGTTACGGTTGTTCCTTGTTCTTCAAGGATTAGTTTGATATCCATATGGTTAGGCCTTGCAAACGGGTTGAATGATCCAGTAGTGCGTAAGGTACGGTTTGCTGGTCCTAGAAGGGATGTTCCGAGGATCAACTCCATGTTGGTTTTTAGGCCTTTTCTAGGGTTGGTTTTCTGTTATCTTTCGTATCTGCCAGGCTCAACTACGTGTAGGACGTTCCGGTTATGTGGTGAAAACCCTAAATCGTCGTAGATCGTTTTAGCTTAGTATTGATCAAGCAGGACCACCATGTTATCGTAGATCCAATACGAATCATGGGTGGATCGGCTCCTTGAGCCGATTCACAGGACAACCTGAGACGATAGGGCTCGTATTTAATGTTTACGTATGCGCCATGCGAAACTAATCGAAACCAATCCATCACCTTCCCACGACGGTATGAGTCGGTAGCACGCTCCTTGCATAACTTGGACGTCGCGTGCGAGGAGCATTGTAGACGTGCTGAGGACCGGGGCCACGGCAGTCACGAGCCTCCCGGCTCTACGTGTTCGTGGCCCCGCTCGCCGGTGGGTTTGGTGGTCAACACATTACAGCAACCACTACGTCGACATCTGCAGCAACCATGTCAAAAGCTGCGGATGAGGTGGTGGGCGAACCAGTCACGTACGCAGATCTGCCGGAGGAACACAAGAAGAAGTACGATGAGATGAAAGCCATCTTGGAAGCCGATCTCATCGGCTCTTTCATGAAGACCCGTTCACATGGCATCAGATGGAAAGGGTTCTCCCCTGAAGGTGCCCTCGATGAAGTAGACCTCTCTACCTCTTCAGAGGAACGCACCAGAGCTCTACGCCAGGAGATTAATTACATGGTAGCTCATTCCCTACACCGCCATTCTGAGAGCTTGGTGAACGCTTTCGAGCGCGTGCGCTTCGCGTGGTCCAATAAATCATGAAGCATCGGTACTCGCGTCGGGACCTGCCCTAGGGACTCACCAGGGAGAATCTTGGTTCCACCTGGCTGTGCCGTTCTCGCTAGCAGCTCCCCGGAGACCGCGGGTTCACCGGCGTTCGTAGATCTACAAGATTGAGACGATCCTGCGATTGCAGTTCATGCGGGCCCCTTTGGGGAAATCACTTGTAGTACACGTGCATGTATGTGCCCGGACGCAATAACGGCGCGCACGAACCAGATTACGACGGGGAGGAATTTGGAGCCACGGGAGGGTGCAGACCATAGGAGGGAGTTTACGGAACGACGGGGAGGGTTTTACGGGTAGACACCGATAAACGGCGTGGTGCAGCTAAATATGCCACCGCAACGAATCGGCAAAGTTCAGCCCACACGCTCCTACGATGGACCAAATGGCGGGTGCAATCTTGAGAGATCGGTTCGTGACATGGTGCCGAGGAGAACAATACGCTATTCAAACGTACCCAACGAGTATGACTTGATTCTGCAGCCCAGTATCAAGCTCCTAGTTTCAAAGTTTAGTGGCTCGAAGAGCTCCTAGTTCAATTGAGCATGTGGCGATATTTAACACGATTGGGCATGATCTCGGCATCGGACCCGCTACGCGTAAGGTTTTGCGCGATCTCTCAGGATCGGCTTTGCATGGTACACCTCGCGCCACGAGATTCAATCCGGACGTGAAGGCGATGGAAGAAGCGATTCCACATGCAATATCACTCGGAAGCCTCGGAGGGCGGCATTGCGATCTGCACAAGTGCGACGGGCGCGGAGCTTCGATGTCGAGAATACATTGAGCGCTTCGGGGAACGTGAGAGCCAGGTGTTATTCGCTCGTTTGAATGAGGAAAGGGGAAACGGTCGATGCGGCGGTGTTGGTCCTCGCGTCGCCCGATCAAGGACATGGCTTCCCAAGCAGAGTACACTTCACTGGCGCATATGGTTCGAGAAACTTTCATTGTATGAACGGCGCCACGAAGTGTACGGGACAAATTCAAGCGCGCGGTAAGCCTGGATTTGAAGACGAGAAGAGGATGAAGACTCTGCGAGGAGACTAGGAAGTAGCCGTGCCTGAATTTGAATGGGCTCGGGGGCAAACCCCGTGTCTGCCAAGTGGGTTAAACCACAAGGTCTGCAAAAGGTTTGACCGACGTGAGCAAGGCCCGAAGCGATTTTCGATCTTTTGTAAGAGAAGCGGTGAAGTTACCGAAGGCCATAGAATCTACGGCGCAAAGAGAGATATGAACGAGGCCATACGCAAGTGGCGTCACTCGTTCACCCATACCACCAGCGACTGCAAAGTGTTGCGTCAGCAGATCCAAATATGGCGATAGAACAAGGCCGTCTGATTTTCAGCCAGTATGCCATGAAAGTGGACACGCAACCGTTCCCTGCCGTTAACATGGTGGAGTCTGCGATCACCTCGTGAGACGACGGCGGATTTCTCGTTCGGTATTAACATGGCGGGGCTGTATATCCCACCCTGGCAAGGACAAAGAGGAGAAACGGTCGTTCTCGTAGCGAGGACAGGAGGAGGCGGTTCCACGCGACCGGCCCCAATATGATGACAGACGGTACCTGACTGAGGAAGAGGTGAGAAGCGTGCGGTATCAACGACCACTCTCCGCGCACCTCCTTAACAAATATGAGCATCAGTACGACCGACGTCGGCGGTACGATATAGATGACGAAAGATATCGTCGGTCTGATGCAGACAACAGAAAATATCGTCGGTATGATAGAGACGACGAAGGTTATGAGCGCCGCGCTAAGGGGAAGTCAAGAGAGCAGGAAGACATGGACAGACACTGGGATTGTCCTTTCTTTAAGCATTGCTTTGGGGACGCGAGAATGAGCGATTGCCTACAATCGAAAGCTGCCCAGAATGTAGATAGAAAAAGAAGGACGCAAGAGACGTGTTAGTGTTCAAACGTCTAGGGCCTCTCCCATCTCGGAACAAGCAAGCTGAGTCCTCTCGGGTGGAAGATCTCGAGGAATTAGAAGATGAAGAAGAAGAAGAAGATAGATACCACCGACCAAGGTGGTGCCCGGATGGACTCAGTCACTCTCAAAAGCGGAGGGTGCAGTGGCTACGTAGCTTGGAGGAAGCCGAAAGGTTATACCTGCACACGTTGAGGACGGCCCGATCTGGCCGCGAAAATTCAGCAAACTTTGGACGAGGAGAGTCCACAGAAGAAAGAGTGGCGCCCCAAACCAAAGAAAGCCGATGATCGAGGGCATCGGCTAGCACAAACATGGTGTTCATACTTCCGTCGGAGTTTTGTGCTCAAAATGGAAGAGGCACACAATAGCACAACTTGGCTTGTGGCCCACGACGATTATCTTTGAAAAGCGCGAGAAAAGAGCTACGAGACATCGAAGCCTGTGCTTAAAAGGTTATATCAGGCAGCTTTGTCAACAAGATGCCGGTCGACAAGGACGGCGATCAATATAATGCATACACCATGCTCGTCGCTTTGGGGCTGACTCTAGCGCGGATGCAGTCCGCCAACGTCACATTGAGCGACTTCAACGGCCAAGCATCAGAAGCGCAAGGCGTTCTGAAGCGTGGATCTAACGGTAGGCCGAAAAACCATCCCCACGTCATTCTTCATCGTCCGACGGCAAGAGCACCTACGCTGTCCTGCTAGGGAGGGATTGGATTCACGCCAACTGCATTCCATCCACAATGCACCAATGCTTGATACAGTGGGATGGAGATGAAGTGGAGGTGCGTCCATGCGAGATGACTCGGCCAAGAAATATCAACGGCCCGGCATGAACATTGGGAAGCGGATGACCAAGCGCCACTCTCTAGAGTCAGTTTGAACGGTGTGAAGCGCTGTCAAAGTGACAAAAAACGGGGTGGGAGCCTGGTCTTATCCCATGGCTTTGACAGGTATACTTAAGAACAAAGTCTATGGACGTACGTGGCAAGGCCGATCCCTGCGATCGGCCCCAAAAAATAAGTGATGATCTCAACTCAAGCATATCACGTAGATATAGTAGAGCACGAACAAGATGTAAGCCTTCATTAAGCAATGCAATCAAAATGGGACGATTCAACCAATCGGCCCATATTATCTTTCCGCATACGTTTTGCTGTGTTGAGCATCGATCACAGCAGGTGACGGAAAGCTAAATTATGGGTTTACATCTGTTGATGAGCTAGAGGGTTGACATTGGTCCCGGGATAAGCCCGACCAACTTTTATCGACAAAAAGTTAGATCCGCACTTGAGGGCATTGATAGCTACTGTTGAAGAATACCCCGGACCTTCGCATGGGATTACACGAGAGATGCAGGTTAGACGGGGAGCATAATTGAGCATCGGCTCCCTCTCAAGAAAGGATTTCGGCCGTTCCAGCAGCGAGCACGACAGATGCGAAATTCTGGAAGAAGTCAAGAAAGAGATCGAGAAAATGTTGGCCGCCGGGTTCATCAGGCCATGCAGGTATGCTGAATGGATTTCTAGTATCGTACCTGTAGAGAAAAAGGACGGCCGATGGCGTGTCGCCATAGATTTTCGAGATCTCAACAGAGCTACTCCAAAGGATGAGTACCCAATGCCGGTAGCAGAGACATTGATCAATGCAGCTGCTGGTCATAAGGTTCTAAGTTTCATGGATGGCAATGCCGGCTACAACCAAATTTTCATGGCTCCGGAAGATATACACAAGACTGCATTCAGAGTACCAGGTTCGGTGGGCTTGTTTGAATATGTGGTCATGACTTTTGGGCTGAAGAATGCCGGTGCAACATACCAAAGAGCCATGAATTACATCTTTCATGATCTGATCGGCAAATTGGTGGAAATTTACATCGATGACGTGGTGGTCAAGTCTGTCTCCGTAGAAGGACACCTGGAGGATTTGCGACGCATCCTGGACCGAACTAGAAAGTTCGGACTAAGAATGAATCCAAAGAAGTGTGCCTTTGGTGTGACGGCCGGTCAGTTCCTAGGTTTTTTGGTTCATGAACGTGGAATTGAGATCGGCCTGAAAAGTCAGGAGGCAGTACGTACCATGCAGCCACCTACCACGAAGAAGGAACTCCAACGTCTCATCGGCAAAATCAACTTCGTCAGAAGTTCATCTCCAACCTGTCAGGACGAATCGAGCCATTCATGGCATTGGTGAAAGTAAAATCTGATGTGAATTTCAGGCGAGCAGCAGCGGCGTTTGACAAGATTAAACGGTATCTAACAAACGCCGCACAGCGTTGGTTCCACCTCGCGACAAGACAGGACCGTTCTGGCCCCAACATCGGTGGTGACACTTCCATCGCGTCGGTGGTGGTGCAACTCTATGAGGGTGTTGAAAAGGTCGTTTTCTACCTCAGCAGAAGGATGTTGGACGCGGAGACAAGGTATCCTGAGGTCGAGAAGCTTTGCCTCTGCCTGTTCTTCACCTGCACCAAGCTTCATCACATCCTTTTGACGGCAGAGATCATCGTCATATGCAAGTCAGATGTTGTCAAGCACATGTTGTCGGCCCCTGTTTTGAAAGGCCGACTTGGTAAGTGGATGTTTGCGTTGTCAGAATTTGATCTCCGGTATCAGCCTGCGAAAGCAGTCAAGGGACAAGCATTGGCCGGGCCGATCTTATTGCTGAACGAATCAACACTGATATAGCAGCACTGTCTGTACGTGCATGGGCCATGTTCTTCGATGGATCGGCTTGTGATGATGGTTGTGGCATCGGCATTCTACTCGTGTCGCCTCGGGGGGCAACATATTCCTTCTCCATCAGGTTATCTACCCCTTGCACCAACAATGTCGCTGAGTATGAGGCAATACGCAAGGGAATGGAGTTGCTTTTGGAAGCCGGGGCAGAAGCGGTGGAACTTTTTGGAGACTCTAAGTTGGTGATTTCCCAGCTCACGGACGAATACAAGTGCGAGAGTGAGTCACTCTTCCCATTATGGATACAATGCCGTGAGCTGATGGCACAATTTAGGTACATAAACTTCAATTGGATCCCAAGGTCGCAAAATACCGAGGCAAACGATCTCGCACAGATGGCGTCAGGCTACAAGGACGTAACATATAGAGATGATGTTCGGGTGCGGTTCCTAGAACGGGATATTTGGAGAGCCGATATCTTCAATTACTTGAAAGATTCGGCTCGGGGGCACCTAAACGGATAAGGTACAAGGCAAAATATATGTCCTTATATGAGGTGACATGTTCTACGGGACGTTGGAGGGTTACTTCTCAAATGTTTGGGACCAGCCGAGTCGAATCGGCTCTTACACGAGGTACATGAAGGTGCCTGTGGAACTCACCAATCGGCTCATAAGATGAAATGGCTGATCAGGCGATCAGGGTTTTACTGGCCCACCATGCTTGAGGATTGCTTTAAGTACTATAAAGGGTGCCAAGCGTGTCAGATGTTTGGGAAGATTCAGATGGTACCCGCATCAGCAATGAACCCCATCATCAAGCCTTGGCCATTCCGAGGTTGGGGCATGGATATGATCGGCAAAATCCATCCTGCATCGAGCAAAGGCCACGAGTGGATTTTGGCCATTACAGATTACTTCACTAAATGGGTGGAGGCCGTCCCTATGAAGAAGGTAAAATCGGAAGATGTTATCAATTTTGTGAAAGAACATGTCATTCATAGATTCGGGATTCCCCAGACTATTACGACCGATGGAGGTTCGGTCTTCATTTCTAAAGAGTTCAGAAAGTTCTGCGACGACATGGGAATTAAGCTGATCCGATCGTCTCCATACTATGCTCAAGCAAATGGGCAAGCTGAAGCGTCCAACCAGAGCCTTATCAAGCTGATTAAGAGGAAAGTTGACGAGCACCCTAGACGTTGGCATGAGGTATTGTCAGAAGCTTTGTGGGCTTATCGCATGTCATGTCATGGGGCTATAAAAACCTCGCCATACCAGCTGGTCTATGGACAAGAAGCCGTATTGCCTTGGGAAATTACGGCTGGATCGAGACGTGTTACGTTTCAGAATGATCTAACAACTGAAGAATATGCAGCCCTGATGAGTGATAGTATTGAGGATCTAACGGAACTCAGACTTTGGTCGTTGGAGAAGATTAAAGAGAACAAAGCCAAGGTAGCTCGCGCATACAATAAGAAGGTGAGACCAAAGGAGTTTCAGGTTGGTGATCTAGTATGGGAAGCTGTGTTGCCATTAGGAACTAAGGATAAAGCATATGGTAAATGGTCTCCTAATTGGCACGGTCCGTACAGAGTCGACCAGGTTTTGAAGGGTAATGCATACATGCTCGAGCAGCTGGACGGTGTTAAATTCCCAGTAGCTGTCAATGGTCAACATCTCAAGAAATATTTCCCAAGCATGTGGGATGACGGACAGTGAAATATGGGGGGCCGATGCATAAAAATCGGCCAGTAAATTTTCATACGATGCATGAAATCGGCCAGTAAGAAAAATATATATGCAAAGCAACAGGATGCTAAGCACAGCCGATGCACAGACATCGACTTTAGACTAAAAGCCGATGCACGGCCATCGACTCTAGAGGAACAAGCTCAATTGAGCAGGTTAACAGATCTTTCCAGGCCGAGAGAGACCGTGGCATTGGGATGATTCTCCCATTGGATTATTTGAGGAGTTGAATACGTGCGTTTGAACGACAATTTGGGGGATACGAGTTTGCCATTCTCTCGGACGAAGGTTGCAGTTTACGTTTGAATAGGCAACTGATTTGGCCTTACTCGCGTTTTATGGTAAAGGCCGATGCGCTGCCATCGGCTCTTTGCGCGTTGACTTGCTTTGACAATCGGCAAAATTGATATGAAAGCAAAATCTGACATAGAAGCATTTTCTTCATTAATAAAAGGGGATTTCTTACGAGAGAAGAACCGTTGCTCAAGGAAAGGAAGAACAAAAGAAGAGCCGATTACTACTACTAGTCCTATGCTAGTAATCCTAGTCTAGGGCCGTCGCTGCCCTCGTCGTCGCCATCGGGCGCCATCGGCACTGCGCGGCGGGCTCCCTCGTCGTGCTCTCGGCCAGCCCTCTATGGGGGCCTCTTCCTGCCTCATGGTGCGACTCGTCGTCATGTCATCCAACCGGCGCGAGCCTTCGCCGGCGGATATTCGCCCGGAGGAATCGTCGTCCTCTTCTTCTTCCTCCTCATCGGAGGAGGTGAAGTCGTCCCAGGAGAAGCGGTCGTCCTCGCTCTCCGCCTCCAGCTCCCCATCGGCGAGGAATTGGAGGTCGTTGATGCGTGCAGTTGACACGTCCGTTGGGAACCCCAAGAGGAAGGTGTGATGCGCACAGCGGCAAGTTTCCCTCAGTAAGAAACCAAGGTTTATCGAACCAGTAGGAGTCAAGAAGCACGTTGAAGGTTGATAGCGGCGGGATGTAGTGCGGCGCACTACCGGCGTCAGCAACAACGTGGAACCTGCACAACACAACCAAAGTGCTTTCCAACTTAACGGTGAGGTTGTCAATCTCACCGGCTTAGCTGTAAAAAAGGATTAACCGTATTGTGTGGAAGATGATTGTTTGCAGGAAAATAGTAGAACAGTATTAGATGATTGTATTTGTTAAAGGAGTGGACCGGGGTCCACCAGGTCATAAGTGTCTCTCCCATAAGATAAACGACATGTTGGGTGAACAAATTACGGTTGGGCAATTGACAAATAAGGAGGGTATAACAATGCACATACATATTATGATGAGTATTGTGAGATTTAATTGAGCATTACGACAAAGTACATAGACCGATATCCAGCATGCATCTATGCCTAAAAAGTCCACCTTCAGGTTATCATCCGAACCCCTGATGACCCACAAGTATAGGGGGTGTATCGTAGTATTTTCGATAAGTAAGAATGTCGATCCCAACGAGGAGCGAAAGTGTTGACAAGCGGTTTCGATGAAGGATTCACTGTAAATGCTCACAGACAAGTATTCGGGGGTTTTGATGTAGTTGAATAAAGTACGAGTAAGTAAAGTGCGAGAGTAACAATTGCAGTGAGTGGCCCAATCCTTTTTAGCGCAAAGGACAAGCCGGTTTGTTTACTTATAATGACCAAACGTTCTCGAGGACACACGGGATTTTAGTCTAGTGCTTTCGCTACATACAGCTGATTAATCTTCATTGTTTTGATAAGTGTTGTGTGGGTGAACCTATGCTAATGTACCGCCCTTCCTAGGACTAATACATACTTGTGATTATACCCCTTGCAAGCATCCGCAACTACAAGAAAGTAATTAAGAATAAATCTAACCACAGCCTTAAACTCTGAGATCCTGCTATCCCTCCTGCATCGATATACCAACGGGGGTTTAGGTTTCTGTCACTCCGGCAACCCCGCAATTGGCAAACGAGTACAAGATGCATTCCCCTAGGCCCATAAATGGTGAAGTGTCGTGTAGTCGACGTTCACACGACACCACTAGAAGAATGACACCACAACTTAAATATCATAACATTGAATACTACTCAACCATAATTCACTACTAACATTTAGACTTCACCCATGTCCTCAAGAACTAAATGAACTACTCACGAGACATCATATGGAACATGATCAGAGGTGATATGATGATGAATAACAATCTGAACATAAACTTGGTTCAATGGTTTCACTCAATAGCATCAACAACAAGTAGAAATCGATACCGGGAGAGTTTCCCCTATCAAACAATCAAGATCAAACCCAAATTGCTACGGCGGTGACGGTGTCCAGCGGTGGAGATGGCGGTGATGATGGTGGAGATGATGATGATGGTGATGGAGATGATGTCCAGCTCGATGACGGTGACGATGGCGTCGATTTCCCCCTCCGAGAGGGAATTTCCCCGGCGGATTCCTGCCCGCCGGAGAGCTCTTTTCTCTCGGTGTTCTCCGCCCCGCAGAGGCGGCTGTAACTCTTCGCGAGGTACCCTCTGTGGCTTAGGTCTTCGGGACGAAGGGTTTCGCGAAGAAAAGGAGGCGAAAGGGGCTGTGGGGCCCCCACACCACAGGTGGCGCGGCCAGGCCATGGGCCGCGCCGGCCTGTGGTCTGGCCCCACCTTGGGCCTTCTCGCTCCTCCTTCTGGCTTCCTTCGTCATCTTGAAAAATAGGATTTTTGGTATAATTTCCTTCCACAGTTGATCTTCCGAAATATTGCGTTCGGTGCTTTTTCCAGCAGAATCCTGGCTCCGGTGCTTGATCCTCCAATAATGATGAAACATGCAAAATAGATGAAATAACATAAGTATTGTGTCCCAATATGAAATATATCAATGAATAACAGCAAATTATGATATAAAATAGTGATGCAAATTGGACGTATCAACTCCCCCCAAGCTTAGACTTCGCTTGTCCCCAAGCGAAACTGAACTCGGTAAACAGGACCACATGTTTATGGAGTGAAGAGTCGATAAATAAAATACGGACAAGAAGCATCATATTCATTCACACAAGACATTCTAGTAAACAACTTCCTCATATAACTCAACTTGAAACAAGTATAAAGTAATCACAAATAAAGGTGCATAAGAAATCATAGTTGGTGATGGCAAACTTCGTTCTTGGTCAGAGAACAATTAACAGATTATACTTATCTCATTGAGCAGCGCTCTCATGTTAAAGTTTATATGGCACAACTTGCATACTCAATCATAATGGTCTCCTCATGATCATTGATAACTTGCAAAGCTATATTCATTCAGGTAAAACTTGTACTAAACAAGGAAGAATAAAGGACATGATGAAGCAGATCACAATTTTGATCACAACTACTCAAATGCTTGCTTGAGATGGAAGGAAATAGGTTTACTGACTCAACATAAAGTAAAAGACAGGCCCTTCGCAGAGCAGTGATTAAATCATGTGCTAGAGCTTTTTCAGTTTTGAAATCATATAAAGAGAATAAAAGTAACATTTTGAGAGGTGTTTGTTGTTGTCAACGAATGGTAGCGGGTACTCTAACCCCCCAGACAAACCTTCAAAGAGCGGCTCCCATTTTATTTTCATTTTGTGTGGCACTCCTTCCAACCTTTCTTTCACAAACCATGGCTAACCGAATCCTCGGGTGCCTGCCAACAATCTCATACCATGAAGGAGTGCCTTTTTATTTTAGTTTTATTATGATGATGACACTCCCCCCAACCTTTGCTTACACAAGCCATGGCTAACCGAATCCTTCGGGTGCCATCCATCAATCACATACCATGGAGGAGTGTCTATTTGGTTAATTAGTTTGGGACTGGGAATCCCATTGCCGGCTCTTTTTGCAAAATTATTGGATAAGCGGATGAAGCCACTAGTCCATTGGTGAAAGTTTCCCAACAAGATTGAAAGATAAAACACCACATACTTCCTCATGAGCTATAAAACATTGACACAAATAAGAGATACTAAGTTTTGAATTGTTTAAAGGTAGCACATGAAGTATTTACTTGGAATGGCAGAAAATACCATGTAGTAGGTAGGTATGGTGGACACAAATGACATAGGTTTGGGCTAAGGTTTGGATGCACGAGAAGTATTCCCTCTCAATACAAGTCTTTGGCTAGCAAGGCTAATTAGCAAGCATAAGAGTTGAAGGAAACAAACAAATATACATGTGATAGAAACAATCATGCATCTTCCTTGTAAGCACAAACAATTTTAACTTCAGAATAATAAGCTATGAGCTAACAAGAAAGAAAGACAATGAAATAACTACATGTATTTCTCTTTTCTACTTAAACCTCAAAGTGTTGTTGCTATTGACCAATGCTAAGTTTGCCAAAACCAAATAGATTTATTCAATGCTCCCAAAGTGATACCAATACTAACAACAAGGTAAATCATATAATAGAGATTGCAAACTAAAATAAGATGTGCAATATGTAAATGATAAGACTTCTCATTAATATTTCATAACGATAACTCACACCAAGGGATACATAGATAACCAACTAAAGGAGAGATACTTCCAAACTGCAACCCATCTTATATGATAACTTCCCTACTCATGATATGACACTACTTGACAATAAAAAGTAAAAGGTAGTGATAATGTGATACCGCGGCACTCCCCCAAGCTTGGAACAAACCAAGGGGATGCCAATACCGATGATGAATTACTCCTTCGGCGATGGTGGTGATGAATTCCTGACAAGCTTCTCAATAAGCTCCTGAAGCTCATCAATCTTGTATGTGAGATTGCGAATCATCTCTGAATTGTGCTCGACGCGGTTAAGAAGTATGTCCGACGGCGAGTCCCAACTCTTGGAGTTATTTCCCCACTCTTCACCCTCAGGCTTCCTCCTTCCTGCAGTGTTAGAGCGATCTATATCCCAATTGCTAGGCAATGCTGCCTTGGGAGTCCCTTCAATTTGATTATTGAAAATTAGATTGTGGAAGGGATGGTGAATGCCTGATGGAGATGTTTTCGGAGCTAGGTAATGACGTGGAACCGCTCCTCCAGTGCGAATTCTTGCGCTCTTGTTTGCACTAAAAGGGTTGTCCACCACCTTGATGCTTGCGATGGTAGCACGCGGGTGTGCGCGCGAATCTTCCTCCACCTCTTCTTCATCCTCTTCCTTGACGTCCTTGTCCTCCTCTTTCCACCCAAGATCTCGATTATCTTCATCCGGAAACTCCTTGCCCTTGTTCTTGGAGACCATGGTGCTTCTAAACTGAAAACAGATCCTGGCAGAAACAGCTCGAAACAAAACACGTCGAGAAAACGATATACGGACCTCCAGGGGTCCGGGGGATTATATAGCAAAAAATTTCACGACAAAAGGAAAGTACCAGATCGAACCAGAGTCGGAAAGGGGCGACGAGGCGGCCAAACCATAGGTCGGCGCGGGCCCAGGCCAGGCCGCGCGCCGGCCTATGGTGGCACGCCCTCGTGCGTCTTTTCCACTCCGTTTCGATCTCGTAATTTTTCATATTTTCCAAAAACAGCAAAAATATTGTTCGGAAAGTAAATTGCGAACTTTTCATTACCAGTACTGTTACCTATTCAAAGTCGAGTTCTGGCGGACTGTCAATTTGTCCTTTGATGAAAGCCTCCGGTGTTTCCACTCGAATAATATCAACATCAACATTATAAGAATCACCCGAGATATAATGCTTGAGTCTTTGTCCATTCACCACTTGCGTAGCATTGCCTTGGAGAGAGCTAATTTTAATTGCTCCTGAACGATACACCTCCTCAACAACATATGGTCCTTCCCATTTCGAGAGTAATTTCCCTGCAAAGAATCTGAGACGAGACCGATACAATAGGACTTTATCCCCAATATTAAATTCTCTTTTGATAATCCTTCTATCATGCCATTTTTTAACTTTCTCTTTAAAGAGTTTAGCATTTTCATAAGCTTCACTTCTCCATTCATCTAGAGAACTTAATTGCAACAACCTCTTATCACCGGCAAGTTTAGGATCTTTATTTAATTCTCTAACTGCCCAATAAGCTTTGTGCTCTAGTTCTAAAGGTAAATGACAAGCTTTCCCATAAACCATTTTATAAGGTGACATTCCCATGGGATTTTTATAAGCAGTTCTATAAGCCCATAGTGCATCCTTCAATTTACTAGCCCAATTCTTTCTAGTTTTATTAACAGTCTTTTGCAAGATAGATTTAATCTCTCTATTTGATAATTCTACTTGCCCACTAGTTTGAGGATGATAAGCGGAAGCAATTCTATGATTAATACCATACCTAGCAAGAGTTTTTCTAAAACCTCCATGAATAAAATGAGAACCTCCATCAGTCATAATATATCTAGGAACTCCAAATCTAGGAAAAATAATATCTAAAAGCATTCTTAAAGAGGTCTCACCATCAGCACTTTTTGTAGGTATGGCTTCCACCCATTTAGTAACATAATCAACAGCAACAAGTATATGAGTGTTACCTTCTGAAGACGGAAAAGGTCCCATGAAGTCAAATCCCCAACAATCAAATGGTTCAATAACAAGAGTATAATTCATAGGCATTTCATTACGTCTGGAGATATTACCAACCCTTTGGCATTCATCACAAGATAAAATAAACTTTCTCGCATCCTTGAAGAGAGTTGGCCAATAAAAACCTGATTGTAGAACCTTTTGCGCGGTTCTTTCTCCGGCGTGATGTCCTCCATAAGCACTACCATGACATTTACTCAATATCTCTTGTTGTTCATATTCGGGAACACACCTTCGCATAATACCATCCACTCCTTCTTTATATAAGTGTGGGTCATCCCAAAAATAATGCCTCAAGTCATAAAAGAATTTCCTCCTTTGCTGAGCTGAAAAGGTTGGAGGCAAGTACTTGGAAACAATAAAGTTAGCATAATCAGCATACCAAGGACTGTCTCGCGAGCTCACCTTTATTACAGCCAATTGTTCATTTGGAAAACTATCATTAACAGGAACAGGATCATAAGCAATATTTTCCAATCTAGACAAATTATCAGCAACAGGATTATCAGCACCTTTCCTATCTACAATATGTAAATCAAATTCTTGCAAAAGAAGTACCCATCTAATAAGCCTCGGCTTAGCATCTTTCTTTGTCATAAGGTATCTAATTGCAGCATGATCAGTATGAATCGTAACTTTTGAATCAACAATATAAGATCTAAATTTATCACAAGCAAAGACTACAGCTAATAATTCTTTTTCAGTTGTAGCATAATTTCTTTGAGCAGCATCAAGAGTTTTACTAGCATAATGAATAACATTCAGTTTTTTATCTACTCGCTGTCCAAGAACAGCGCCTACAGCAAAATCACTAGCATCACACATAATTTCAAAAGGCAAATTCCAATCAGGAGGTTCAACTACAGGAGCAGTTGTTAAGGCTTTCTTTAGAGTTTCAAAAGCTTCCTTACAATCATCATAAAAAACAAAAGGTACATCTTTTTGAAGAAGATTAGTAAGAGGCTTTGAAATCTTGGAGAAATCTTTAATAAATCTCCTATAAAACCCAGCATGACCAAGAACACTACGAATACCTTTAACATCCCTCGGATAGGGCATCTTCTCAATTGCTTCAACTTTAGCTCTATCAACTTCAATACCTCTCTCGGAAATTTTATGTCCCAATACAATTCCTTCATTAACCATAAAGTGGCATTTCTCCCAATTAAGAACAAGGTTAGTTTCTTCACATCTCTGCAAAACTTTATCAAGGTTTCGCAAGCAACTATCAAAAGAATTCCCATAGACGGAAAAATCATCCATGAATACTTCCACAATACTCTCACAAAAGCCATGAAAAATAGCAGACATGCATCTTTGAAAAGTAGCAGGAGCATTACATAAACCAAAAGGCATACGCCTATAAGCATAAGTTCCATAGGGACAAGTAAAAGTGGTTTTCTCTTGATCTTTAGTTTTAACAGCAATTTGTGAAAACCCAGAATAACCATCAAGAAAGCAAAAATGAGTATTTTTAGACAATCTTTCTAGCATTTGATCAATAAATGGTAAAGGGTAATGATCTTTCTTAGTAACTTTATTAACTTTTCGAAAATCAATGCACATTCTATACCCTACAACTACTCTTTGAGGGATGAGCTCATCATTATCATTAGGCACAACAGTCATTCCTCCTTTCTTAGGAACGCAATGCACAGGACTAACCCATCTACTATCAGCAATAGGATATATAATACCAGCTTCAAGAAGTTTTAATACCTCATTCCTTACCACCTCCTTCATCTTCGGAATTAGACGACGCTGATGTTCAACAACAGGCTTTGCATCATCTTCCATATTAATAGCATGTTGGCAAATAGAAGGAGAAATCCCCTTCAAATCATCAAGAGTGTAGCCAATAGCTCCTCGGTGTTTCTTCAATATTTCCAATAACCTTTCTTCCTCAATCTCTGAAAGCTTAGAACTAATAATAACAGGATATATTTTCTTATCATCAATATGAGCATATTTAAGATTATCAGGCAAAGGCTTTAAATCAAAAACAGGATCTTCCTTTGGTGGCGGTGTTGTACCCAAATCTTCCACCGGTAAATCATGCTTGAGAATAGGTTGGCGGAGAAAAATTTCCTCAAGCTCATCTCTTTCTTTCCTAAAAACTTCACTCTCGCTATTCTCCAAATGTTGCTGCAAAGGATTATTAGGAACAAGAACAATAGATGCACACTGCTCCATTTTAAAATCATCACTAGGCAAATCAGCTTTATAAGGAGTTTTGGTAAATTTAGAGAAGTTAAACTCATAAGATTCACCAGCAAATTTAGTCAAAATTTTCTCTTTCTTGCAATCTATAATAGCTCCACAAGTATTTAGAAAAGGTCTACCAAAAATAATAGGACAATAATCACTAGCAGCAGAACCAAGTACCAAAAAGTCAGCATGATATTTAATCTTACCACATAGAACTTCTACATCTCGAACAATACCAATTGGAGAAATAGTTTCTCTATTAGCCAGCTGAATAACCACATCAATATCTTCAAGTTCACAAGAATCAATTTCGTGCATAATCTCCGTGTAAAGCTCATAAGGAATAGCACTAACACTTGCACCAATATCACATAAACCATAATAGCAATGATCACCAATTCTAACAGATAGCATAGGAACACTAACTTGTTTGGGTTTATTAGGATGTGAAACAATATTAGAAGCATCTTCACAGAAAATAATATGACCATCCTCCACATTTTTAGTCACAAGATCTTTAACTATTGCAACAGCAGGTTCAACTTTTATTTGTTCTTCAGGTTCTATAGGTTTCTTTTCACTTTTATGAACCGCACTATTTATAACAGAGTACTCCTTCATTTTAGCAGGGAAAGGAGTTTTTTCAATATAAGCTTCAGGAATAACATGATCAACAGTTTCAACTACAACGCATTTATTAATAGATGAATCAATTTTATCTTTATACGGTTCATGATACTTATCAAAATTCTTCTTAGGCAATTCATAATGAGAGGCAAAAGCTTTATAAAGATTTGCAGCAACTTGAGAATCAAGACCATATGTAGCACTCATATTACGAAATTTATCAGTATCCATAAAAGCTTCAATGCATTTATAATCATAAATTATACCTGATTCTCTATCCTTGTCGTTCTCCCAACCTTCAGTATTTTCTTGGATCCGATCAAGAAGGTCCCTTTTAAACTCTTCTTTGTTGCGTGTAAATGATCCAGAACAAGAAGTATCCAGCAAGGTCTTGTCTTGAAAAGAAAGTCTTGCATAGAAATTATCAATAATAACATTACCAGGAAGCTCATGAATGGGGCATTTGAGCATTAAAGACTTCAATCTCCCCCAAGCTTGGGCAATACTCTCTCCATCATGAGGCCAAAAATTATATATGCGATTCCGATCCTTGTGAATTTCACTTGGAGGATAGAACTTAGAATAAAACCGGGGCACAATATCATTCCATTCAAGAGAATCCCCATTATCCAGTAATTTATACCAATGCGCCGCTTTACCAGACAACGATATAGAGAATAGTTTCTTCCTCACTTCATCCATAGCAATACCTGCACACTTGAATAAACCGCATAATTCATGCAAGAACAATAAATGATCTCCAGGGTGGACAGTTCCATCCCCTTCATAGCGGTTATCCATAACACGTTCAATAATTTTCATAGGTATTTTATATGGTATCACTTCCTCACCTGGCGCTTCATACCGTTGCAGTAGTAGTAGATTTCCCAAATAGAAATTGAAGAGAAGATCTCTCCATAATGACTTATAGCAGCAGGCAGAAATAAAATCAGCACAAACAGTAAAGGTTTTCCTTACCAATTCCACTTACCAATAGCGCTTCACTCCCCGGCAACGGCGCCAGAAAATAGTCTTGATGACCCACAAGTATAGGGGGTGTATCGTAGTATTTTCGATAAGTAAGAATGTCGATCCCAACGAGGAGCAGAAGGTGTTGACAAGCAGTTTCGATGAAGGATTCACTGTAAATGCTCACAGACAAGTATTCAGGGGGTTTTGATGTAACAGTTGAATAAAGTACGAGTAAGTAAAGTGCGAGAGTAACAATTGCAGCGAGTGGCCCAATCCTTTTTAGCGCAAAGGACAAGCCGGTTTGTTTACTTATAATGACCAAACGTTCTCGAGGACACACGGGATTTTAGTCTAGTGCTTTCGCTACATACAGCTGATTAATCTTCATTGTTTTGATAAGTGTTGTGTGGGTGAACCTATGCTAATGTACCGCCCTTCCTAGGACTAATACATACTTGTGATTATACCCCTTGCAAGCATCCGCAACTACAAGAAAGTAATTAAGAATAAATCTAACCACAGCCTTAAACTCTGAGATCCTGCTATCCCTCCTGCATCGATATACCAACGGGGGTTTAGGTTTCTGTCACTCCGGCAACCCCGCAATCGGCAAACGAGTACAAGATGCATTCCCCTAGGCCCATAAAGGTGAAGTGTCGTGTAGTCGATGTTCACACGACATCGCAACAGTCTTCGAGGGAAGTAAAACCCAATTTATTGATTCGACACAAGGGGAGACAAAGAACACTTGGAAGCCTTAACGGAGTTGTCAATTCAGCTGCACTGGAAACAGACTTGCTCGCAAGAATTTATCAGTAGTTTTATAGCGTAGCGGTAGTGAAATAACAGCAGCGAGTAGAGAGACAATAGTGATTTTAGTAAACAGCAGGATTAAAATACTGTAGGCACGGGGACGGATGATGGGCGTTGCATGGATGAGAGAAACTCATGTAACAATCATAGCAGGGCATTTGCAGATAATAATAAAACGGTGTCCAAGTACAAAGCAATCAATAGGCATGTGTTCCAATTATAGTCGTACGTGCTCGCAATGAGAAACTTGCACAACATCTTTTGTCCTACCAGCCGGTGGCAGCCGGGCCTCAAGGGAAACTACTGGATATTAAGGTACTCCTTTTAATAGAGTACCGGAGCAAAGCATTAACACTCCATGAACACATGTGATCCTCACATCGCTACCATTCCCTCCGGTTGTCCCGATTTCTGTCACTTCGGGGCCATCGGTTCCGGACAGCGACATGTGTATACAACTTGCAGGTAAGATCAATAAACAATGAATATCATGATGAAACAATAACATGTTCAGATCTGAGATCATGGCACTCGGGTCCTAGTGACAAGCATTAAGCATAACAAGTTGCAACAATATCATCAAAGTACCAATTACGGACACTAGGCACTATGCCCTAACAATCTTATGCTATTACATGACCAATCTCATCCAATCCCTACCATCCCCTTCGGCCTACAGCGGGGGAATTACTCACACATGGATGGGGGAAACATGGCTGGTTGATGTAGAGGCGTTGGCGGTGATGGCGGCGATGATCTCCTCCAATTCCCCGTCCCGGCGGAGTGCCAGAACGGAGACTTCTGGCTCCCGCGACGGAGTTTCGCGATGTGGCGGCGTTCTGGAGGGTTTCTGGCGACTTCGACTTCCTCCGTGCGTTTTTAGGTCGAGGCCGATAAATAGTCCGAAGGAGGGCGTCGGAGGCCGGCCGAGGGGGCCACACCACATGGCCGCGCGGGCCCCCCTGGGCGCCGCCCTATGGTGTGGGGCCCTCGGGCCTCCTCCTGAGTTGTCCTTCGCTCCGTCAGTTTTCTGGAAAATAGGGCCTTCTGCATAAATTCCGAGGATTTTCCCGAAAGTTGGATTTCTGCACAAAAACGAGACACCAGACAGTTCTGCTGAAAACAGCGTTAGTCCGTGTTAGTTGCATCCAAAATACACAAATTAGAGGCAAAACAATAGCAAAAGTGTTCGGGAAAGTAGATACGTTTTGGACGTATCAACTCCCCCAAGCTTAGCTTATTGCTTGTCCTCAAGCAATTCAGTTAACAACTGAGCGATAAAAGAACTTTCACGAACATATTTGCTCATATGATGTATATATTCTCATGCTATGGCTAATACTTAAGCAGTTCATAATGAGATACATGCAAATAAGATCATCTAACAGCTATGTCAATCATGGAGAGGTACCAACAATTAATAATAAGCATCATGAATCATGTATATAAGCAGGATTGCAATGTTCATAAGAGAGTATGATAAAGTGGTATCTCGCTTGCCTGTATTTGATTGGCAAAACATAAATGCCGAGGCACCTCTGGAGTTCATAGAAAGACTAGAAGTAGTGATTGTCAAAGATAAAAGCATCAAAGTTATACCACAATCAATCATATTTTGAGACAAGCATATTATACTAAGAATGACAGTTGTGCTCTCAAGATAGTGCTCAAAGAAATAATGGAGACACAACATAGAAGTAAAAGATTGACCCTTCGCAGAGGGAAGCAGGGATTAACATGCGCTAGAGCTTTTCATTTTTAAAACAGGAGTAAAATTATTTTGAGAGGTGTTTGTTGTTGTCAACGAATGGTAATGGGTACACCAACTACCTCGCCAACCGGACTTTCAAGAGCGGCTCCCATGAATTATTGCATATTTATTTGGCACTCCTTCCAACCTTTCTTACACAAACCATGGCTAACCGAATCCTCGGGTGCCTGCCAACAATCTCATACCATGAAGGAGTGCCTTTTTATTTTAGTTTTATTATGATGATGACACTCCCCCCCTTTGCTTACACAAGCCATGGCTAACCGAATCCTTCGGGTGCCGTCCAACAATCACAAACCATGGAGGAGTGTCTATTTAAGTTAATTAATTCGGGACTGGGAATCCCATTGCCAGCTCTTTTTGCAAAATTATTGGATAAGCGGATGTGCCACTAGTCCATATGAGAGTCCGTCAAAAGTAAATGACAAGGTTGAAAGCTAAACACCACATACTTCCTCATGAGCTATGAAACATAAACACAAATTGAGAAGCATTTTGAAGGTTTTAAAGGTAGCGCATGAGAATTTACTTGGAATGGTTTGAAATGCCATGCATAGGTATTTATGGTGGACACTTTGGAATAACTTGGTTTTCATGTGTTTGGAAGCACGAGCAGCGTTCCCGCTCAGTACAAGTGAAGGCTAGCAATAGACTAGGGAGCGACAAATCAAGAGAGCAGTAACTGTCATAATCATGCTTGCGGCAAAATAAATTAACGGAGGCATAAAAGTGATACAAGAACTCTGAAGCAATATAAATCATCGAGGCTTAATTGACTTTGGTTCAGTCATATGCATGCGTGAGCATGTGCCAAGTCGATATAAATGAATTATTCAGAGGAGGATACCACAATGCCATACTTACTTATGAATAAAACAATGCAAACAAACATCCATGACATGCTACTCATATTAATAGATTGGAGCTAAACATGAGAGATCATAAACTACTAGACTTTCTTAAATAACATATACCTCACATGAACCAACTAAGCATGCTCACATGGATGAGTATATGTACAAAAATGAAAACAAATAGAGTTCATACCAGCCTCTCACCACAATCCAATTGTCGTAGATCGTCATTATTGCCTTTTCACTTGTGCAGCTTGGATAATATGAAATGAAAACCACGCTCCAGCCACCGAAGACCATTGAACTCAAGATGAACTTTACAAAACCAAAGAAGAACAGCAAATATTTTTGGTGTTTTTGAATTTGAGAACAAGAACAAGAGGAAACAAACAAACAAAGCAAAATCTTTTTGGGTTTTCTTATAGCAAACTAGCAATAGCAAATAAAGCGAAACAAATGCAAGAAACCAAAGCAAACAAATGGTGAAGAGAAACAACAGAAATATTTTTGGTCTTTTTGTGTTTTGGGAAGGAAACAAAGCAAGAACAAGAAATAGCAAACTAAAAGAAACACAGAAAAGCGAGATGGCAGAAATCTGCCAAAACCTGACAGCAGTACAGAAATCGATTTTTACAAAAATCTTACGTTGCTCAGCTCGAAAAGTGTTCAACTAATGAAAGTTAGATAACAACCTGGGGAACCTGCACAAAAATTGGCAGCTCAAAATAACGTTCTGGCTGTGCGCACGAATTTTTCTAGTAACAGTCCAGAATCTGTTTTCAGGCAGCACTTCCCCAAATATCATCTTCCTCTCATTAGAAAACCACTCAAACGAACAAAACAAATATGTACAAGTATCCAGCAACCATAATATGCAAAGAATGAGTGATGCCGGTATACCTCCCCCCAAGCTTAGGCTTTTGGCCTAAGTGGAGTTCAACCCCAACGAGGGTCGCTGTTCCTCGCCGGTGGATAATTCATGGCGTAGTCATAGTAAAGTTCCTGTGCAGAAGAAAAGCGTGGAGGCTCCACATGTCCAACATGTTGATGCGAGGAACTTGCTGCATCGGATGATGAGTCGAGGTGCTCCTCGACCTCCGTGTCGTCTCTTGCATGTTGACCTCCTCTCTCTATGTGTGCATCCAGTGCACCTTCTGTGACCGACCAATCTCCCCTGGAATCAAGGTTAGACAGAACAGGCGCAGGCAATCTTACTAGTTTCTCAGTTTTCTTAGTTATTCTCCAGACTTTCTTATAAAATGTCATCTTGTAAAACAGGTTACCCAAGTTGGAGGAATCAGAAACAAATTCATGTTTAATCATAGAGGCTATGTCAAGTTTTTCTATGGGGAATGGAATATCAAAATGATGAGGTTCTACATTATGAAAAGCTAGTAAACGAGAGGCGATGAGACCTCCACAAATTCCACCTTTCTCACGGTTAGTAGCAAGTCTATAAGCTATCAATGCCCCCAAATTATAAGTCCTACTACCTTGCAGTGCCGCAGCTAGAAAAGCTAAATCCGGGATAGAAAGTTTACCACCAATCTTTCTAGCAAGAACGCATTTAGTAATGAAATAGGCAAAGTAGCGGATAGCCGGGAGCTGAATGCTAGTGATTTTACCACTATCCTCTGAGAAACTCCTTCCATAGCAAATCATCTTGAAGAGGTTTAAGAGTTCTTGCGGCGATCCCCTTATCTTCTCGCATGATCCCCATTGCGGTACTCTAATTGCTGCACAAAAATCACTGAATGGCAAGTTGACAGCTTTATTGTAAATTTTATACTGGACCGTGGGGTTAGATCGCGACCAATTGAACTTAAAGTCCTGCACAAAAGACATAGTTAATTTTGCATATTGTCTTGGCTCTCCTTCAACAAAGTCACTCAGCCCTGCACGAGAAATTAGACTTTGAACATCTTCAAATATTCCCGCGCTTCTCATGAAATCCGCGCACGGGTAGTAAGAGGGGTATACTCCCTCTTCACGGTTCACTCTCATAACTTGTTGGACCTCCAATTCTTGTTGGTTCAATTGATATCTATTCCACTCCATTTTCTGAAATTTCAACAAACAATATAAAAATTTGATTTGGTGACATATAATCAAGGGGAACTACTATAGGAACTTGCTAGAGTACTAATCATGCATCAAAACTAGTTTATACAACTTAGAACAAGCATGCAAGCTCACTAAACATGTTACCTACAGCAGCAAAATATTCAAGATATACTCAACCAAACAAAATTCTACTTGGATAGGCGGAGGAGTCACATACCGAAGAGCAAATGTGCCAAATTTCAGACAGAAATCTGGGCTGAGCAAAGAGATCGAGAAATCTGGAGCTCTTGAGCAAAAACGCGAGTGAGAGGAACCTGGTGCGAGTTTTTTCGGGAGAGAGAAGATGCTGGGAGAAAGAGATGAAGTAGTGGGGCAAGGAGGGGCCCACACCACAGGGTGGCGCGCCCCCATCCTTGGCCGCGCCGGCCTGTGGTGTGGCACCCTCTGGTGCCCCACAGGTCATCCTCTGGTGCTCCCAGGTGCCTCGTCGAAAAATAGGACCAACGGTATAATTTTTGTGAATTTTTGAAAACTTTGAAAAATGCACATTTCTGGGTATTTAGTTTATTATTACTGGCCAGGAAATTTTTTGAAATCTCCAATTAACTAAGGAACTTTGCAAATTAAAAGTGCTACAGCAACTAGAGCAAGTGGAGGAAGAAAGAGATGTTGTTTACCTCCTCTATGCATATAAAAGGTATTTGTTAACAAGGTTGATCAAGTCTTGCCACCAAATAAATTTTACATAGCATAAGAAGAAATAAACCTCAAATCAATCATGTTACCTTGAATTGTATTGATATGGATCCAATCACGAGAGTTTGATATTCTTCTTTAGGCTCATATATAGGGCAATCAATAGTTCCCACTTTGATAGTTCTCACATTAAAAATAGTATTGACTCCACATACTTTATCAATCTTCTTGGGGAAATAAACGGTATGCTCCCTATCATCAACATTGAAAGTAACCTTTCCTTTATTGCAATCAATAACAGCCCCTGCGGTGTTAAGAAAAGGTCTCCCAAGAATAATAGACATATTATCATCTTCAGGCATTTCCAACACAACAAAATCAGTTAATATCAAGCAGTTAGTAGTAACTTGAACAGGAACATCCTCACATATACCAACAGGAATAGCAGTAGATTTATCAGCCATTTGCAAAGATATATCAGTAGGTATCAACTTATCTAAATAAAGTCTCTTATAAAGAGAAAAAGGCATAACACTAACACCGGCTCCCAAGTCACATAGAGCAGTTTTAACATAATTATTCTTGATAGAACAAGGAATAGTAGGTATACCTGGGTCGCCCAACTTCTTTGGAACTTTGCCATTGAAAGAGTAATTAGCAAGCATAGTGGAAATTTCCTCATTGGGGATTTTCCTTTTGTTAGTAACAATATCTTTCATATACTTTGAATAAGGAGGCAATTTAATAGCATCAGTCAAAGGGATTTGCAAGAATAAAGGTTTCATCCAATCACAAAATTTATTATAGTGTTCTTCTTCCTTTGATTTTAGTTTCTTAGCAGGAAAAGGCATTTGCTTTTGCACCCAAGGTTCTCTTTCATTACCATGTTTCTCAGCAATAAAATCTTCTTTAGTGTACTTTTTATTTTTAGCATGCTTTTCAGGTTCTTCTTCAACCTCTTCTTTATCAGGAGTATCATTCTTATCATTATCTTTATCATGTTCATTACCACTTTCAGTTTCAGCATCAGAAATAGAAATACTATTAGGATCATTAGCAGGTTCAGAGGATTCTACAACATTTTTATGTTTCTTCTTCTTTTTCTTCTTAGAAGGAGCACTAGGTTCAATGCATTGAGAATCTTGTTCAATTCTTTTGGGATGCCCTTCAGGATATAGAGGATCCTGGGTAGAGACACCACCTCTAGTTGTTACTTCATAAGCATGTTTCTCTTTAGAATTATTCCCTAACAAGTCATTTTGCACTTTAGTGAGTTGATCAATTTGAGTTTGAACCATATGAAAATGTTTAACAAGCATCTTAACATCATTGGAGGTTCTCTCTACAATATCATGCAATTCACTAATAGCTCGAGAATTTTCCATTAAATGATTCTCTACTCTCATATTAAAATTTTCTTGCTTAACAATATAATTATCAAACTCATCTAAGCATTGTGCAGGAGGTTTCGAATACGGAATATCTTCCCTAGTAAAGCGTTGAAGGGAGTTTACCTCAATCATGGATGAAGGGGGAATTATCTCACATATATCTTCTATGGGAGGAAGATTCTTCACATCTTCAGATTTAATACCTTTCTCCTTGAGAGACTTCTTGGCTTCCCTCATATCTTCATCATTCAATTTAATTAAACCCCTCTTCTTCAATATTGGCGTTGGAGTTGGTTCAGGCGTAGTCCAATCATCATGATTCCGGCCTATTTTAGCCAATAATTCTTCAGCGTCGTCTGGAGTTCTTTTCCTGAAAACACAACCAGCACAACTATCCAGGTATGCCCTAGACTCAATGGTTAGTCCACTATAAAATATATCAAGTAAATCATGCTTTTCCAAATCATGATCAGGCCGAGCTCTAATAAGAGAGCAAAATCTCGCCCAAGCCTCAGGCAATTTCTCTCCATCTTCCTGGTTAAAATTATAAATTCTCTGCAAAGCAATATGTTGAGCACTAGCAGGAAAGTATTTACGGAAGAAAACATCAAGCAATTCTTTTGGACTTTTAATAGAATTAGGTGGCAAACTATTATACCAAGTTTTAGCGTCATCCTTTAATGAGAATGGAAAGATTTTAGCAACAAAGTAAGTACGCATCTTGACATCATCAGAAAACAAGCTACTTAGAGTAGATAACTCAATCATGTGTTCAACAGCACTTTCTTTTTCAGTACCACAAAAAGGTGTTTTCTCAACAATAGCTATATGAGATAGATCAAGAGAAAAATCATAATCTTTATCCTTAATGTTTATAGGAGATGTGGCAAATTTAGGATCAGGAGACAGTTTATATCTAACAGCATGTTCTGCAAGCAACTTTTTAATTTTTCTTGCATCAGTAGTAGCATTGCATTTTTCAATAAAATCATCATTAAGCTCCACATAATCTTCATCAGGATCATCACTAAAATAATCAAGTTCAGGTGAATTAACAGGTGTAGTAGCATTAGGAGTTTCAGTATTTTCAATTTGTCTAGACCTAGCAATTGTAGCATCTAGAAAAGATCCCAATGAACCACTATCATCAAGCACAGCAGAAATATTATCAATATTATGAGAGTTTTCAGATTCAGCAGAAGTACCCGCATGTGAAGCATGCGGCGGTGAAACAAGTTTATCAATCACAGATGGTGAATCAAGTGTAGCGGAGGTACTCAGAATTGTACCTTTTCTTGTAGTGGATGGTAATATGGCGATCTTAGTATCGCGAGGTTTACCCATGATGGAGAATTTGCAGCGAACAATATCAATCCAAGTGAACTTCCAAATAAAGCTATGCTCCCCGGCAACGGCGCCAGAAAATAGTCTTGATGACCCACAAGTATAGGGGATCGCAACAGTCTTCGAGGGAAGTAAAACCCAATTTATTGATTCGACACAAGGGGAGACAAAGAACACTTGGAAGCCTTAACAGCGGAGTTGTCAATTCAGCTGCACCTGGAAACAGACTTGCTCGCAAGAATTTATCGTAGTGCAGTTTATAGCAGTAGCGTAGTGAAATAACAGACAGAGTAACAGACGGTAGTGATTTTAGTAAACACAGGATTAAAATACTGTAGGCACGGGGACGGATGACGGGCGTTGCATGGATGAGAGAAACTCATGTAACAATCATAGCAGGGCATTTGCAGATAATAATAAAACGGTGTCCAAGTACAAAGCAATCAATAGGCATGTGTTCCAATATAGTCGTACGTGCTCGCAATGAGAAACTTGCACAACATCTTTTGTCCTACCAGCCGGTGGCAGCCGGGCCTCAAGGGAAACTACTGGATATTAAGGTACTCCTTTTAATAGAGTACCGGAGCAAAGCATTAACACTCCGTGAACACATGTGATCCTCACATCGCTACCATTCCCTCCGGTTGTCCCGATTTCTGTCACTTCGGGGCCATTGGTTCCGGACAGCGACATGTGTATACAACTTATAGGTAAGATCAATAAACAATGAATATCATGATGAAACAATAACATGTTCAGATCTGAGATCATGGCACTCGGGCCCTAGTGACAAGCATTAAGCATAACAAGTTGCAACAATATCATCAAAGTACCAATTACGGACACTAGGCACTATGCCCTAACAATCTTATGCTATTACATGACCAATCTCATCCAATCCCTACCATCCCCTTCGGCCTACAGCGGGGGAATTACTCACACATGGATGGGGGAAACATGGCTGGTTGATGTAGAGGCGTTGGCGGTGATGGCGGCGATGATCTCCTCCAATTCCCCGTCCCGGCGGAGTGCCAGAACGGAGACTTCTGGCTCCCGCGACGGAGTTTCGCGATGTGGCGGCGTTCTGGAGGGTTTCTGGCGACTTCGACTTCCTCCCGTGCGTTTTTAGGTCGAGGCCGATAAATAGTCCGAAGGAGGGCGTCGGAGGCCGGCCGAGGGGGCCACACCACATGGCCGCGCGGGCCCCCCCCCGCGCCGCCCTATGGTGTGGGGCCCTCGGGCCTCCTCCTGAGTTGTCCTTCTGCTCCGTCGTTTTCTGGGAAAATAGGGCCTTCGCATAAATTCCGAGGATTTTCCCGAAAGTTGGATTTCTGCACAAAAACGAGACACGAGACAGTTCTGCTGAGCCGTTAGTCCGTGTTAGTTGCATCCAAAATACACAAATTAGAGGCAAAACAATAGCAAAAGTGTTCGGGAAAGTAGATACGTTTTGGACGTATCATCGACGTTCACACGACACCAATAGAAGAATGACACCACAACTTAAATATCATAACATTGAATACTACTCAACCATAATTCACTACTAACATTTAGACTTCACCCATGTCCTCAAGAACTAAACGAACTACTCACGAGACATCATATGGAACATGATCAGAGGTGATATGATGATGAATAACAATCTGAACATAAACTTGGTTCAATGGTTTCACTCAATAGCATCAACAACAAGTAGAAATCGATACCGGGAGAGTTTCCCCTATCAAACAATCAAGATCAAACCCAAATTGCTACGGCGGTGACGGTGTCCATGGAGATGACGGTGTGATGGTGGAGATGATGATGATGGTGATGGAGATGATGTCCAGCTCGATGACGGTGACGATGGCGTCGATTTCCCCCTCGGGAGGAATTTCCCATGCCCGCCGGAGAGCTCTTTCTCTCTGGTGTTCTCCGCCCCGCAGAGGCGGCTGTAACTCTTCGCGAGGTACCCTCGTGGCTTAGGTCTTCGGGACGAAGGGTTTCGCGAAGAAAAGGAGGCGAAAGGGGCTGTGGGGCCCCCACACCACAAGGTGGCGCGGCCAGGCCATGGGCCGCGCCGGCCTGTGGTCTGGCCCCACCTTGGGCCTTCTCAGCTCCTCCTTCTGGCTTCCTTCGTCATCTTGAAAAATAGGATTTTTGGTATAATTTCCTTCCACAGTTGATCTTCCAAAATATTGCGTTCTGACGGTGCTTTTTCCAGCAGAATCCTGGCTCCGGTGCTTGATCCTCCAATAATGATGAAACATGCAAAATAGATGAAATAACATAAGTATTGTGTCCCAATATGAAATATATCAATGAATAACAGCAAATTATGATATAAAATAGTGATGCAAATTGGACGTATCAACCCCCTCCAGTATTAAGTTGCTAACAACAGACAATTGCATTAAGTATTGCGCGTAATGTAATCAGTAACTACATCCTCGAACATAGCACCAATGTTTTATCCCTAGTGGCAACAGCACATCCATAATCTTAGAGATTTCTGTCACTTCCCCAGATTCACGGAGACATGAACCCACTATCGAGCATAAATACTCCCTCTTGGAGTTACAAGCATCTACTTGGCCAGAGCATCTACTAGTAACGGAGAGCATGCAAGATCATAAACAACACATAGACATAACTTTGATAATCAACATAACATAGTATTCTCTATTCATCGGATCCCAACAAACGCAACATATAGAATTACAGATAGATGATCTTGATCATGTTAAGCAGCTCACAAGACCCGACAATTAAGCACAATGGGGAGAAGACAACCATCTAGATACTGCTATGGACCCATAGTCCAGGGGTGAACTACTCACTCATCACTCCGGAGGCGACCATGGCGGCGTAGAGTCCTCCGGGAGATGAATCCCCTCTCCGGCAGGGTGCGGAGGCGATCTCCTGAATCCCCGAGATGGGATTGACGGCGGCGGCGTCTCTGGAAGGTTTTCCGTATCGTGGCTCTCGGTGCGGGGGTTTCGCGACGGAGGCTTTAAGTAGGCGGAAGGGCAGGTCGGGGAGGCGGCACGGGGCCCACACTACGGGCCGGCGCGGCCGGGGGCCGCGCCGCCGTAGTCGCCACCTCGTGGCCCCACGTCTCCTCTTCGGTCTTCGGAAGCTTCGTGGCAAAATAGGACCCGGGCGTTGATTTCGTCCAATTCCGAGAATATTTCGTTACTAGGATTTCGAAACCAAAAACAGAAAACGAAGCGGCAGGCATCTTGTTAATAGGTTAGTTCCAGAAAATGCACGAATATGACATAAAGTGTGCATAAAACATGTAGATATCATCAATAATGTGGCATGGAACATAAGAAATTATCGATACGTCGGAGACGTATCAGCATCCCCAAGCTTAGTTCTGCTCGTCCCGAGCAGGTAAAACGATAACAAAGATAATTTCTGGAGTGACATGCCATCATAACCTTGATCATACTATTTGTAAAGCATATGTAGTGAATGCAGCGATCAAAACAATGTAAATGACATGAGTAAACAAGTGAATCATAAAGCAAAGACTTTTCATGAATAGTACTTCAAGACAAGCATCAATAAGTCTTGCATAAGAGTTAACTCATAAAGCAATAATTCATAGTAAAAGCATTGAAGCAACACAAAGGAAGATTAAGTTTCAGCGGTTGCTTTCAACTTGTAACATGTATATCTCATGGATATTATCAACATAGAGTAATATAATAAGTGCAATATGCAAGTATGTAGGAATCAATGCACACACAAGTGTTTGCTTCTTGGGATGGAGAGAAATAGGTGAACTGACTCAACATAAAAGTAAAAGAATGGTCCTCCATAGAGGAAAAGCATCGATTGCTATATTTGTGCTAGAGCTTTGATTTTGAAAACATGAAACAATTTTGTCAACGGTAGTAATAAAGCATATGAGTTATGTAAATTATATCTTACAAGTTGCAAGCCTCATGCATAGTATACTAATAGTGCCCGCACCTTGTCCTAATTAGCTTGGACTACCGGATCATCGCAATACACATGTTTTAACCAAGTGTCACAATGGGGTACCTCCATGCCGCCTGTACAAAGGTCTAAGGAGAAAGCTCGCATTTTGGATTTCTCGCTTTTGATTATTCTCAACTTAGACATCCATACCGGGACAACATGGACAACAGATAATGGACTCCTCTTTAATGCATAAGCATGTGGCAACAATTGTTATTCTCATATGAGATTGAGGATATATGTCCAAAACTAAAACTTCCACCATGAATCATGGCTTTAGTTAGCGGCCCAATGTTCTTCTCTAACAATATGCATGCTTAACCATAAGGTGGTAGATCTCTCTTACTTCAGACAAGACGGACATGCATAGCAACTCACATGATATTCAACAAAGAATAGTTGATGGTGTCCCCAGAAACATGGTTATCGCACAACAAGCAACTTAATAAGAGATAAAGTGCATAAGTACATATTCAATACCACAATAGTTTTTAAGCTATTTGTCCCATGAGCTATATATTGCAAAGGCGAATGATGGAATTTAAAGGTAGCACTCAAGCAATTTACTTTGGAATGGCGGAGAAATACCATGTAGTAGGTAGGTATGGTGGACACAAATGGCATAGTGGTTGGCTCAAGTATTTTGGATGCATGAGAAGTATTCCCTCTCGATACAAGGTTTAGGCTAGCAAGGTTATTTGAAACAAACACAAGGATGAACCGGTGCAGCAAAACTCACATAAAAGACACATTGTAAACATTATAAGACTCTACACCGTCTTCCTTGTTGTTCAAACTCAATACTAGAAATTATCTAGACCTTAGAGAGACCAAATATGCAAACCAAATTTTAGCATGCTCTATGTATTTCTTCATTAATGGGTGCAAAGCATATGATGCAAGAGCTTAAACATGAGCACAACAATTGCCAAGTATCACATTATCCAAGACATTTTAGCAAATTACTACATGTATCATTTTCCAATTCCAACCATATAACAATTTAACGAAGAAGAAACTTCGCCATGAATACTATGAGTAGAGCCTAAGGACATACTTGTCCATATGCTACAGCGGAGCGTGTCTCTCTCCCACAAAGTGAATGCTAGGATCCATTTTATTCAAACAAAACAAAAACAAAAACAAACCGACGCTCCAAGCAAAGCACATAAGATGTGATGGAATAAAAATATAGTTTCGGGGGAGGAACCTGATAATGTTGTCGATGAAGAAGGGATGCCTTGGGCATCCCCAAGCTTAGACGCTTCGAGTCTTCTTAGAATATGCAGGGGTGAACCACCGAGGCATCCCCATGCTTAGAGCTTTCACTCTCTTTAATCATATTGCATCATACTCCTCTCTTGATCCTTGAAAACTTCCTCCACACCAAACTTAGAACAACTCATTAGAGGGTTAGTGGACAATAAAAATTAACATGTTCAGAGGTGACACAATCATTCTTAACACTTCTGGACATTGCATAAAGCTACTGGACATTAATGGATCAAAGAAATTCATCCAACATAGCAAAAGAGGCAATGCGAAATAAAAGGCAGAATCTGTCAAAACAGAACAGTTCGTATGAATTTTATCGAGGCACCAGACTTGCTCAAATGAAAATGCTCAAATTGAATGAAAGTTGCGTACATATCTGAGGATCACTCACGTAAATTGGTATAATTTTCTGAGTTACCTACAGAGAAAACAGCCCAGATTCGTGACAGCAAAGAAATCTGTTTCTGCGCAGTAATCCAAATCTAGTATGAACTTTACTATCAACGACTTTACTTGGCACAACAAAACACTAAACTAAGATAAGGAGAGGTTGCTACAGTAGTAAACAACTTCCAAGACACAAAATAAAAACAAAGTACTGTAGTAAAAACCATGGGTTGTCTCCCATAAGCGCTTTTCTTTAACGCCTTTCAGCTAGGCGCAGAAAGTGTGTATCAAGTATTATCAAGAGACGAAGTGTCAACATCATAATTTGTTCTAATAATAGAATCAAAAGGTAACTTCATTCTCTTTCTAGGGAAGTGTTCCATACCTTTCTTGAGAGGAAATTGATATTTAATATTACCTTCCTTCATATCAATAGTAGCACCAACGGTTCGAAGAAAAGGTCTTCCCAATATAATGGGGCAAGATGCATTGCATTCAATATCCAAGACAACAAAATCAACGGGGACAAGGTTATTGTTAACCATAATATGAACATTATCAACTCTCCCCAAAGGTTTCTTTTTAGCATTATCAGCGAGATTAACATCCAAATAACAATTTTTCAATGGTGGCAAGTCAAGCATATCATAGACTTTCTTAGGCATAACATACTTGCACCAAGATCACATAAAGCATTACAATCAAAATCATTGACCCTCATTTTAATGATGGGTTCCCAACCATCCTCTAGCTTTCTAGGAATAGAAGTTTCAAGTTTTAGTTTCTCTTCTCTAGCTTTTATGAGAGCATTTGTAATATGTTTTGTGAAAGCCAAGTTTACAGCGCTAGCGTTGGGACTCTTAGCAAGTTTTTGTAAGAACTTTATAACTTCAGAGATGTGGCAATCATCAAAATCTAAATCATTATGAGCTACAGCAATGGGATCATCATCCCCAAGGTTGGAAAAAATTTCAGCAGTTTTATCACAAGCAGTTTCAGCAGTTTTAGCAATTTCAGGCAATTTTGTACGCTTTGCACTAGGAGTAGAAACATTGCCAACACCAATTATTTTACCATTAATAGTAGGAGGTGCAGCAACATGTGAAGAATCAACATTACTTGTGGTGGTAATAGTCCAAACTTTAGCTACATTTTTCTCTTTAGCTAGTTTTTCATTTTCTTCTCTATCCCACCTAGCACGCAATTCAGCCATCAATCTTATATTCTCATTAATTCTAACTTGGATGGCATTTGCTGTAGTAACAATTTTATTTTCAATATCCCTATTAGGCATAACTTTCGATTTCAAAAGATCAACATCAGAGGCAAGACTATCAACCTTAGAAGCGAGAATATCAATTTTATTGAGTTTTTCCTCAACAGATTTGTTAAAGGCAGTTTGTGTACTAATAAATTCTTTAAGCATAGCTTCAAGTCCAGGGGGTGTGTTCCTATTATTATTGTAAGAATTCCCATAAGAATTAGCATAACCGTTACCATTATTATAAGGATATGGCCTATAGTTATTACTAGAATTGTTCCGATAAGCATTGTTGTTGAAGTTATTATTTTTAATGAAGTTTACATCAACATGTTCTTCTTGTGCAACCAATGAAGCTAATGGAACATTATTAGGATCAATATTAGTCCTATCATTCACAAGCATAGACATAATAGCATCAATCTTATCACTCAAGGAAGAGGTTTCTTCGACAGAATTTACCTTCTTACCTTGTGGAGCTCTTTCCGTGTGCCATTCAGAGTAGTTGATCATCATATTATCAAGAAGCTTTGTTGCTTCACCAAGAGTGATGGACATAAAGGTACCTCCAGCAGCTGAATCCAATAGGTTCCGCGAAGAAAAATTCAGTCCTGCATAAAAGGTTTGGATGATCATCCAAGTAGTCAGTCCATGGGTTGGGCAATTTTTAACCAAAGATTTCATTCTTTCCCATGCTTGTGCAACATGTTCAGTATCTAATTGTTTAAAATTCATTATGCTACTCCTCAAAGATATAATTTTAGCAGGGGGATAATATCTACCAATAAAAGCATCCTTGCATTTAGTCCATGAATCAATACTATTCTTAGGCAGAGATAACAACCAATCTTTAGCTCTTCCTCTTAATGAGAAAGGAAACAATTTCAATTTAATAATATCACCATCTACATCTTTATATTTTTGCATTTCACATAGTTCAACAAAATTATTAAGATGGGCAGCAGCATCATCAGAACTAACACCAGAAAATTGCTCTCGCATAACAAGATTCATAAAGCAGGTTTAATTTCAAAGAATTCTGCTGTAGTAGCAGGTGGAGCAATAGGTGTGCATAAGAAATCATTATTATTTGTGGTTGTGAAGTCACACAACTTAGTATTTTCAGGGGTGGCCATTTTAGCAGTAGTAAATAAAGCAAACTAGATAAAGTAAATGCAAGTAACTAATTTTTTTGTGTTTTTGATATAGAGTGCAAGATAGCAAATAAAGTAAAACTAGCAACTAATTTTTTTGTATTTTGGTTTAGTGCAGCAAACAAAGTAGTAAATAAAACTAAGCAAGACAAAAACAAAGTAAAGAGATTGGGAAGTGGAGACTCCCCTTGCAGCGTGTCTTGATCTCCCCGGCAACGGCGCCAGAAATTTGCTTGATGCGTGCAGTTGACACGTCCGTTGGGAACCCCAAGAGGAAGGTGTGATGCGCACGGCGGCAAGTTTCCCTCAGTAAGAAACCAAGGTTTAATCGAACCAGTAGGAGTCAAGAAGCACGTTGAAGGTTGATGGCGGCGGGATGTAGTGCGGCGCAACACCGGAGATTCCGGCGCCAACGTGGAACCTGCACAACACAACCAAAGTACTTTGCCCCAACGAAACAGTGAGGTTGTCAATCTCACCGGCTTGCTGTAAAAAAGGATTAACCGTATTGTGTGGAAGATGATTGTTTGCAGAAAACAGTAGAACAAGTATTGAGTTGTATTTCAGTAAAGAGAATTGGACCGGGGTCCACAGTTCACTAGAGGTGTCTCTCCCATAAGATAAACACATGTTGGGTGAACAAATTACGGTTGGGCAATTGACAAATAAAGAGGGCATAACAATGCACATACATATTATGATGAGTATTGTGAGATTTAATTGGGCATTACGACAAAGTACATAGACCGCTATCCAACATGCATCTATGCCTAAAAAGTCCACCTTCGGTTATCATCCGAACCCCCTCCAGTATTAAGTTGCTAACAACAGACAATTGCATTAAGTATTGCGCGTAATGTAATCAGTAACTACATCCTCGAACATAGCACCAATGTTTTATCCCTAGTGGCAACAGCACATCCATAATCTTAGAGATTTCTGTCACTTCCCCAGATTCACGGAGACATGAACCCACTATCGAGCATAAATACTCCCTCTTGGAGTTACAAGCATCTACTTGGCCAGAGCATCTACTAGTAACGGAGAGCATGCAAGATCATAAACAACACATAGACATAACTTTGATAATCAACATAACATAGTATTCTCTATTCATCGGATCCCAACAAACGCAACATATAGAATTACAGATAGATGATCTTGATCATGTTAAGCAGCTCACAAGACCCGACAATTAAGCACAATGGGGAGAAGACAACCATCTAGCTACTGCTATGGACCCATAGTCCAGGTGAACTACTCACTCATCACTCCGGAGGCGACCATGGCGGCGTAGAGTCCTCCGGGAGATGAATCCCCTCTCCGGCAGGGTGCCGGAGGCGATCTCCTGAATCCCCGAGATGGGATTGGTGGCGGCGGCGTCTCTGGAAGGTTTTCCGTATCGTGGCTCTCGGTGCGGGGTTTCGCGACGGAGGCTTTAAGTAGGCGGAAGGGCAGGTCGGGGCGGCACGAGGGCCCACACTACAGGCCGCGCGGCCGGGGCGGGCCGCTGTGTAGTCACCTCGTGGCCCCACTTTCTCCTCTTCGGTCTTCTGGAAGCTTCGTGGCAAAATAGGACCGGGCGTTGATTTCGTCCAATTCGAGAATATTTCGTTACTAGGATTTCTGAAACCAAAAACAGCAGAAAACAGCAGCGGCACTTCGGCATCTTGTTAATAGGTTAGTTCCGAAAATGCACGAATATGACATAAAGTGTGCATAAAACATGTAGATACCATCAATAATGTGGCATGGAACATAAGAAATTATCGATACGTCGGAGACGTATCAGTCGTCGTCTCCGTCGGTCAAGGACTTGTCATCCTCGGGCCAGACGGAGGAATCGTGGTCCTCCTGGTCCCATTCCTCTGGGGCACAGCGGTTGTACGCCGCCATCAAATCCCACTCCTACGTGGGCTCGCGGAAGGACGAAGATGAGGAGGAGAGAACCGATGAGGCAGAGGAGGAGGAGGAGGAAGACATGGCTACAGAGGAAGGGGGTTTTTTCTTGCCGATGGCTAGTACTGAGCAAGAGGATGAAGAGGCGAACTGTTCGGCACGGTTAAATAATGGGGATATAGTGGAGATTTAATGCTACAATGGTTTCCGAGGAAGTGGTGCCAAAAAACTGTCAAATCGTGCAGAGAAGTTGAGAAGGCAAGTCATCATGATGAAGGATACTGCGACGGTTCTGCTCTGCCACGACATGACCCTACGAAGAAAAACAGTGGTTTTGGAATTATCATTGCCAAAACCAGGGGGGCATGTGTTATCACCAGATTTTAACCAAGTCAGGAGGTGGGCCGTGATTGAGATGGGCTTGGAGAATATACACGGGAAATATTCATGAATCGGCCTCGTGCAAGAGTTTGGGCTAGATTGCCCGTGTATCTGTAAATTATAGTAGGTTACGTGTCGGTTAGAATTAAGAGATAGAGTTTAGCTCGTACACGGTTGGGTTTATTCCCAAGATAGAAAGTCTACGGACTATAAATATGTATCTAGGGTTATTGAGAAAGAGGACGATCACGTTCGCAACAAACCAATCTAGGCGCATCGCCACCCCTTGTTTCGAGGGTTTCTCCCGGGTAAGCGTCATGCTGCCTAGATCGCATCTTGCGATCTAGGCAGTATCTTGTTTATTCGTTGTTCATGTGTTGCTCGTACTGAAGCCTTTTTGATGGCGAGCAACACCGTTATCATAGATATGTTAGGGTTGGCATCGGTACTTTCTTGATGCATTCGTTTAGCTATGCTATCCCTAGATATCTAGCTGTCCTTACACCTATCTTAGGTGTAAGGGCAGCACCTTGCTTAGTCTTTATTTAGTAGATTCGATCTGTTACGGTTGTTCCTTGTTCTTCAAGGATTAGTTTGATATCCATATGGTTAGGCCTTGCAAACGGGTTGAATGATCCAGTAGTGCGTAAGGTACGGTTTGCTGGTCCTAGAAGGGATGTTCCGAGGATCAACTCCATGTTGGTTTTTAGGCCTTTTCTAGGGTTGGTTTTCTGTCATCTTTCGTATCTGCCAGGCTCAACTACGTGTAGGATGTTCCGGTTATGTGGTGAAAACCCTAAATCGTCGTAGATCGTTTTAGCTTAGTATTGATCAAGCAGGACCACCATGTTATCGTAGATCCAATACGAATCATGGGTGGATCGGCTCCTTGAGCCGATTCACAGGACAACCTGAGAGCCGATCGAGGCTCGTATTTAATGTTTACGTGTGCCCATGCAGGAAACTAATCGAAGCAATCCATCACCTTACGACCAGGTATAGGTCGGTGGCACGCCCTGCACCAGCTTGGAAGTCGCGTGCGGAGCATTGCGGGCCGTCGCCAAGGGACCAGGGCCCACCAGCAGTCCTGGGAGCCTCCCGGCTCTACGTGTTGCCCGTCGCTGCTCGCCGGTGGGTTTTGGTGGTCAACAAGAGTCCACATGTATTTATCTGGAAAAATACTTCCATGGTATAATTTTTGATGCTCCATGATTGTTTTACACCAATTCATATATGTTTTGCTTACACTTCATTGCACTTTTACATTATTTTCGGCACTAACCTATTAACAAGAAGCAACAATATCAGTTCTCTATTTTCTGCTGTTTTTGTATTTCAGAAAAGTTGTATAGGAAATATTCTCGGAATTGGACGAAACAAAAGACGAAGTCAATATTGTACTGAAACGAAGACGAACTCCAAAGGGGGGGTCGAAGAGGCGCAACAGGGTGCTCAAACCATCCCTAGGCGCGGCCTAGGCCTATCCCGCGCCTAGGGTAGGTGTGGGGCCACCAGGCACCCCACCGACCTAAATCTTCCGCCTATAGAAAGACTTCGACGAGAAAACCATGAATATACAAGCCTCCGTCCAAGAAAAGTTTCGTCGCCGCCGCCATCGTCCAGACGAGTTTCGGGGTCGAAGTTCTGTTCGGCACCTGCGGATGGGGATTGACCCCAAAGCCATCTCCATCGACTCCACCGCCTCCACTTCGACTCCATGATGGTTCGTGAGTAGTTCCCCCTGGACTACGGGTTCTCGGCTGTAGCTAGTTGGTACTCTCTCTCTCTCTCATGTACTTCAATATAATGATCTCATGAGCTGCCTTACATGATTGAGATCCATATGATGTAATCGGTGTTGTGTTTGTTGGGATCCGATAAATTGTGAAATTGTGATCAGATTGTTCATCATATTATCATACTACTGTTATTTAAGATCTTGCATGCTCTCCGGTACTTGTAGTTACCTTGATCAAGTAGTTGCATGTATCTCCAAGAGGGAGTATTTATGCTCGATAGTAGGAAAAAATTTCCTACCGCGAGAACGCAATCCAAGCCAAGATGCAATCTAGAAGATGGGAGCAACGAGGAGATGAACGAGACTAACCCTTGAAGATTTCCAAAGCCTACAAGAGGAGGCTCTCGTTGCTGCGGTAGACGATCACTTGCCGCTTTCAAAAGCGCGTAGAAGATCTTGACGGTGCCACAATCGGGCACACCTCCGTGCTCGGTCACACATTCGGTGTTGATGACGCGTCCTTCTCCCCGTTCCAACGGGCAGCGGAAGTAGTAGATCCTCCTCGGAATCCCGGCAGCACGACGGCGTGGTGGCGGTGGTGGTGGAGAACACCGGCAGGGCTTCGCCTATGTGCTGCGGGAGTATTATGTGGAGGAGTGATACGTCCAAAACGTATCTACTTTCCCGAACACGTTTGCTATTGTTTTGCCTCTAATTTGTGTTTTTGGATGCAACTAACACGGACTAACGCTGTTTTCAAGAACTGCTCGTGTCTCATTTTTGTGCAGAAATCCAACTTTCGGGAAAATCCTCGGAATTTATGCAGAAGGCCCTATTTTCCCGAACCCCCGAGAGAAGGTCAAGTCGGTGGAGGCAGGGCCCCACACCATAAGGCGGCGCGGCCCCGGGGGGGCCCGCGCGGCCCTGTGGTGTGGCCCCCTCGGCCGGCCTCCGACGCCCTCCTTCGGACTATATATGGCCTTCGACCTAAAAACGCACGGGGAGAAGTCGAAGTCGCCAGAAAGCCTCCAGAACGCCGCCACATCGCGAAACTCCGTCTCGGGAGCCAGAAGTCTCCGTTCTGGCACTCCGCCGGGACGGGGAATTGGAGGAGATCATCGCCATCATCACCACCGATGCCTCTCCATCAACCAGCCATGTTTCCCCCATCCATGTGTGAGTAATTCCCCCGCTGTAGGCCGAAGGGGGTGGTAGGGATTGGATGAGATTGGTCATGTAATAGCATAAGATTGTTAGGGCATAGTGCCTAGTGTCCGTAATTGGTACTTTGATGATATTGTTGCAACTTGTTATGCTTAATGCTTGTCACTAGGGCCCGAGTGCCATGATCTCAGATCTGAACATGTTATTATTTCATCATGATATTCATTGTTTATGGTCTTACCTACAAGTTGTATACACATGTCGCTGTCCCCAATGGCCCCGAAGTGACAAGAATCGGGACAACCGGAGGGGGTGGTAGTGATGTGAGGATCACATGTGTTCACGGAGTGTTAATGCTTTGCTCCGGTACTCTATTAAAAGGAGTACCTTAATATCCAGTAGATTCCCTTGAGGCCCGGCTGCCACCGGCTGGTAGGACAAAAGATGTTGTGCAAGTTTCTCATTGCGAGCACGTACGACTATAATTGGAACACATGCCTATTGATTGCTTTGTACTTGGACACCGTTTTATTATTATCTGCAAATGCCCTGCTATGATTGTTACATGAGTTTCTCTCATCCATGCAACGCCGTCATCCGTCCCCGTGCCTACAGTATTTTAATCTTCTTGTTTACTATAATCACTACTGTTGTCTCTTTTTGCTGTTATTTCACTACTACTACGCTATAAAAGTGTTGCTACTAATAAACTCTTGCGAGCAAGTCTGTTTCCAGTGCAGCTGAATTGACAACTCCGCTGTTAAGGCTTCCAAGTGTTCTTTGTCTCCCCTTGTGTCGAATCAATAAATTGGGTTATACTACCCGCGAAGACTGTTGCGATCCCCTATACTTGTGGGTCATCAAGTTTTCTGGCGCCGTTGCCGGGGAGCATAGCTTTATTTGGAAGTTCACTTGGATTGATATTGTTCGCTGCAAATTCTCCATCATGGGTAAAACTCGCGATCCTAAAGTCGCCATATTACCATCCACTACAAGAAAAGGTACAACTCTGAGTACCTCTGCTGCTCTTGATTCACCATATGTGATAAGTCAACTTGTTTCACCGCCACAAGCTTCGCTTGGTGGTACTTCTGAATCTGAAAACTCTCATAATATTGATAATGTTTCTGCTGTGCTTGATGATAGTGGTTCATTGGGATCCTTTCTAGATGCTACAATTGCTAGGTCTAGACAAATTGAAAATGCTGAAACTCCTAATGAAAATGCCACTACACCTGTTAGTTCACCTGAACTTGATTATTCTAGTGATGATCCTGATGAAGATTATGTGGAGCTTAATGATGATCTTATTAATAGATGCAATGCTACTGCTGATGCAAGAAACATTAAAAAGTTTCTTACACAATATACTGTTAGACATAAGCTATCTCCTGATCCTGAATTTGCCACATCTCCTATATGCATTAAGGATAAAGATTATGATTTTTCTCTTGATCTATCTCATATAGCTATTGTAGAGAAAGCACCCTTTTGTGGTACTGAAAAAGAAAGTGCTGTAGAACATATGAATGAACTTTCTTCTGTGAGTAGTTTGTTTTCTGATGATGACAAGATGCGTACTTACTTTGTCATTAAAAATTTTCCTTTCTCATTAAAGGATGATGCTAAAACTTGGTATAATAATTTGCCTCCTGGTTCTATTAAAAGTCCAACTGATTTGCGTGATGTTTTCTTTCGAAAATACTTTCCTGCTAGTGCTCAACATGCTGCTTTACAGAGAATTTATAGGTTTGACCAAGGAGATGAAGAGAAATTGCCTGCGGCATGGGCAAGATTTTGTTCTCTTATCAGAGCTCGACCTGGACATGATTTAGAAAAGAATGATCTACTTGATATATTTTATAGTGGACTAACCATTGAATCTAGAGCATATTTGGATAGTTGTGCTGGTTGTGTTTTCAGGAAAAGAACTCCAGACGAAGCTGAAGATTTATTGGCTAGAATAAGCCGGAATCATGATGATTGGAATACACCTGAACCAACTCCAACACCAATATTGAAGAAGAGGGGTTTAATTGAATTGAATGATGAAGATATGAGGGAAGCTAAGAAGTCTCTCAAGGAGAAAGGTATTAAATCCGAAGATGTGAAGAATCTACCTCCCATAGAGGATATATGTGAGATAATTCCCCCTTCACCCATGATTGAGGTAAACTCCCTTCAACGCTTTACTAGGGAAGATATTCCGTATTCAAAACCTCCTGCGCAATGCTTAGATGAGTTTGATAATTATATTGCTATTTTCGTGCCCCTGGTTCCTTAGTTGTGCTCAGTTTTCCCCAGCCTCTTAACTTTTCCTCAGTTTTCTCCTCCCTCTAGTTTGAAACCCCTCGGACGGGAGGGTTGCCGTCAGGTCAGAGGCCTTACCGTTACCGTTCTGACGGGTGGGGCTGCACAGATCGAGGTGGGGCTGCACAGAGGGCAGTTCCTCTCTGACCGTCTCGTGCTGACGGGTAGCCATCCATTTGTCGCTGACGCGTGGGCCGTTTTATTTCCTGATTATATACACGGTGCTGCCAATGACAAATGGGGCCGCTCTATAGGGCTGCCGCAGCCAATGACCAGTGGGGTCATCTATTTTTCAAGAAAATACATATATAACCGCTCTGTGTGGCTGCCGCAGCCAATGACCAGTGGGGTCGTCTATTTTTCAGGAAAAGACATATATTACCGCTCTGTGGGGCTGCCGCAGCCAATGACCAGTGGGGTCTTCTATTTATTTAGAGAAAATTATATATTCCCGCTCTGTGGGGCCTCCGCAGCCAATGACCGCTGGGGTCGTCTATTTATTTAGAGAATATCATATAGAGCCGCTCTGTGGGGCCGCCTCAGCCAATGGCAGGTGACTATTTTCGCAGCTTAATCTAAAGTGAATCTTATGCTAAACATGGTGCTTCCCGACGGTGACCTAGCAGTGGCGGCGAGCATAGCCGTTCTGACCATGCCGATATCGGCATCGTTTGGAGGCTGTGGTGCTCGAATCATGGTGGAAATTGCGATATAATTTTTTAAATGCATAATATATAGCTAGATCTCTAAATCGATGCATATGAAGCTACATATATATTCTTGGTCATAATTCCCTTATCTAAAGGGGATGGATGCATGGCTTCACGTCGTCGTCGCTTTCATCGTCAGTATCTTCGTCGTCCGAGTAGTAGTACATGTAATATTAATAGAGTCCATTTATTGCCTAATTCTTTCATGGAAAAATTTAGGTGGAATTTTCATGCAAGATGTCTAAGGCTATCATAGTGTCTGGTATTATGCACTGGCAGATCAGATGCAAGTGCAACCTGCAGGGTGGTAATTTTTGTTTTATTTGCAAAATAGCAAATTTTCACCATATGTGTTGGCACCATGGTTATTAGTTATTAGCTCCGCCACTGATATTATGCAATAGTAACATAGTCTGGAAACGAAACGGAGGGCGAAATACATGTAGCCCCCATAATTAATCACATGCATCATATATGTGGGAACGCGGACGTACCTTCTTGACCAAAGGATCTTCATAGACGACGATGAAGAACTCCTCTATGATCAATGGCAGTGTTGACGGTGGTGGTGGCAATGATGATAATCCACGTGGAAGCCATGGCAATGGATCAAGTGTATGTGAATGAAGAAGAGAGAGGCAGAACCTATTGACACAAGGGATGGCCGTTGTGGGTGTTTATAAGGGAGAGATGACCGTTGTAGGGGTTTACACAATAAATTAAGGAGGAGGTGACCGTTGTGGCCTTGTGGGGGTTTACACAATAAATTAAGGCTAGTCATAGTGCATAGTATCATATTGTTGTATCATGCATATGGTATTTGCCTATGATACTATCACTATAGTGGGTGGTATTATAGGGTAATATCATAATCTTCTAAATTTATTGTTTTGTAGAATCTCAATACAAAATGTGTGTACAAGATCTATTTAGATACTAGCACTATGGCCAGCCTAAGGAGGACATGATCGTTGTGGGGGTAGTCATCTAGGTTTTGTGTTTAGTCAAACTTCCCTTTAAACTTTGACCACATATATAGGAAAAAGTAGTAGCATTTATGACACTAATTTAGTATCCCGAGATCCCTTCAAATGGTAATTCATGATAGTTTATCATTTTGCCGTAATGGCTACAAGAAATGGGTGATTGTTCATCATTTTACCGTGAAAAGTAATGCCTAAAAGAAATGGTAATTCATGATAGTTTATCATTTTACCGTAATGGCTACAAGAAATCGGTGATTGTTCATCATTTTTTGTGTGGAAAGTAATGGCTACAAGAAATGGGTGATGGTGTATCATTTTTTGCGTGGAAAGTAATGGCTACAATAAATTGGTGATGGTGTATCATTTTTTGCGTGAAAAGTAATGGCTACAACAAATGGGTGATGGTGTATCATTTTTTGCGTGAAAAGTACAAATCGGTGATGGTTTATCATTTTTTGCGTGAAAAATAATACCTAAAAGAGTTTATAATTTATCTCGTGAAAAATAATGCAGAAAACCAAACTTTAGCGTACTGGGTAACCGCCCTTTAGCATACATAGAGGGTGGAAGCTAACCGCCGACAGAGAGAGAGAGAGAGAGAGATGGTGGCCCCGACTAGAGAGAGATAGGGGTTATCCTGCCCGTTAAATCATACGATCAACGGTCGGCGGGCACGATCCACGTGACATGGGCTAGACCAATTAGGGCAATGTTGGGCGTCTGTGAGAATTTGTGAAGGGAGAGGGCAAAACTGAGTAGTATCAAGAAACCAAGGGCAAGTGAGTAGTAAACAGACTAAGGAATTCAAATATGAGATTTAAAAAATGAAAAATGCGTGTTTTGTACAATGAAACCCATCTTGGCCTACCTCAAACTATTTGCAATATAAATATACATGAGTGTGAAAATTATGGCCTCATTCAGACAAAGTATGTTTTGGGGAAAGCTGTTTTGGGTAGGGCTTATTATGGAAAACCATGCACCTTCATAGCTACTAGGTGATTTGAGAAGTGGCAATTTGTGGTAAAACTTGATTTATCTACGATTTATCTATGATTTGAGAAGTGGCAACTTGTGGTAAAGACTCCATGAGTAAGTGCCACTCTTTTTCGTAATTTTTTGCACATTAAATAACTCATTTAACTGGTTAATCCCATTTGTTGACTCTCTGTTGACCAGCCACTTGAGGGTAAAACTGAGTATATTGCACTAGCCAGTATTAGCACTCAAGGGGAAAACTGAGCACACAAAAAATGCTAGTATATGACTCGAGGGTATACCTGAGTATATCTAAATTTCCAAGGTTAGACTCGAGGACGCGTGTTGCGGTGCAGAAGTGGAAGACGTGCCATTGTTGACGCGTGTCGCGGTGCAAACGTGCACTAGTGGACGCGGGTCGCATTTAGGACGCGTAAGCCCCTCTCTCCCTCCCTCTGCACACAGTACGTCTCATTCTCGCTCACGCACGAAACCACGCCTCTCACGTCCCATCAACTTCTCCAAATCGAAGGAAAAACCCCAACCGCCGTACGAGCCCTGCCGGCGATGGAGAAGAAGAATGCGCCGGCGGCCATCGCCCCCGAGCCCGTCGCCTCCGAGCCCGTCGCATCCGAGCCCGTCGCCGCCGAGCCCGTCGCCTCCGAGCCCGTCGCATCCGAGCCCGTCGCCGCCGAGCCCGTCGCCTCCGAGCCCGTCGCCGCCGAGCCCGTCGCCGCCGAGCCCGTCGCCGCCGAGCCCGTCGCCGCCGAGCCCGTCGCCGCCGAGCCCGTCGCCTCCGAGGGCGGCGCATCCAAGCGCGGCGCCTCCGTGAGCTGGGCCTCTCTCGTGGGTGACGGACCACTTCACAAGATCGGCGAATGCTTACTGGCGAATGAGGAGTACGTGGACGCCTACTCTGCTATGAGGCAAGTCTGTAGAAATTGGCGCTCAGGTTTACCTGAGCCCGACGTGCACCTGCACGAATGGATCATGGTAGACCACGCCCTTCCACGCGCCGCTGAGTTCACCTTCCTCCAACTCGGCACATCCCGCTACGTCACCATAGATCTATCGGAAGTTCGTGCAAGGTTCAAATTCCTCCAAATTCCTCCATATCTATAGGGTTAATATATTCTTATTTTCAATCTTAGTGTTGAATGTTATCTTCATCAATATATTTTAGATACTACTTCGTCGGCTTTTGCCGTGGTGTCATCGTGCTTGCCCAGAAGAACCCGCCGCACAAGATACGGCTTCTGAACCCACTCACAAAGGCATCGAACACTATGTTTGAGGCGCAGATGCCATCTGTTTTTGTGAATTCAGTCGCTGTGATCAAATCCCCGACTATGGTCTTAGTTTGCTCACATTACCCGAACGAAATTAGTTGGGTCGATGAGAGCACTCCAACTAAGGATATATATGAAGATTGGGGAGATGGTAGTTTTTCGATGGAGAACCATAGTTTGCGTTGCATTACCCCGTTCAATGGTGAACTGTATGCAATAGCTGTGGATAATTTTGAGTCCGGAAGAATAGTGTGCACCAATGTACAGTTGCAGCAGCGCGCGAGCACTGTCAAGATGGAGACACTAATTTCATTTCCACAACTTGGAAATGACAAGTTCTATCTTGTGAAGTCGGATGGTGATCTGCTGCTTGTGTTGTTGGACAACATGCTTTTGGAGGACCAACCATTGGTGTACCGTGTGGACACTCAGAGCCGCTCTCTCCATCCGGTCAGTAACATTGGCAGTCATGCCTTCTTCGTGCATTATATCCGGTGTATCTCCATCGACACCACAGTGCACCCGACACTTCTACCTGGCTGCATCTACTACGCCGATTTGGGTTATATCAGAGAGTACATTCATGATACAAAGGCCTGGGATGAGTGGCCACGATATGTGAATAGAATGGGAAACTACGGTCTGAGAAATGAACACAGGCCATACCGTCTGGAGGATGTATTGGCCGCATACTGCAGACGGAAGGAGTTCAATGAATATTTCCTTGGGATAATGCACGGATGGGACGACGAAGAAATATATGAGCAATGAGGAATCTTCTAGCTGGCCATACATTGCGTGCGTCTTGTATTTTTTTCATCTTAGTTTGTCGTGAACATTAACAATGTTATTGGCTGCTTTTGGCTGCTGTATGCAGTTTATGTATTATACGTTTTCTGATTATGCTGCTGTGAATTTATCATATACTAGCTTCTAGATTTGCTGCCATATTGGGCAAAAAACGAGGGTCAAAAGGCAGAAATAGAGAAGCTTCTCTAGATTTGATACTAATTTGGTGAAAAAGACAGAGAGAGAAAGAGGGGAAAATGTGCTCTTAAAAGGGAAAATGCCAATTTGGGCCGAGAGAGACAAAACTGAGCTCCTGCTCACGTGCAACCAAACGCTATCTCGTCCTGTCCCACGCGGTCCCTTTCTACCAGCTCCACGCGACGAGGGCCCACACGACGCGGCCCCACACGTCAGCACAGCACGGAACGGTCAACTTAACGGGAATCCTGCCGTCTGAGCTGCTTCTGCGGGTTTCAAACAAGGACTTGGGGAAAAGTGAGGAAAAACTAAGGGGCTGGGGAAAACTGAGCACAACTAAGGAACCGAGGGCACGAAAATAGAAATCCCATAATTATATTGTTAAGCAAGAAAATTTTAATATGAGAGTAGAGAATCATCTAATGGAAAATTCTCAAGCTATTAGCATGATATTTTGGAGAGAACCTCCAATGATGTTAAGATGCTTGTTAAACATTTTCAAATGATTCAAACTCAAATTGATCAACTCACTAAAGTGCAAAATGACTTGCTAAATAATAATTCTAAAGAGAAACATGCTTATGAAGTAACAACTAGAGGTGGTGTCTCTACCCAGGATCCTTTATATCCTGAAGGGCATCCCAAAAGAATTGAACAAGATTCTCAACGAATTGAACCTAGTGCTCCTTCTAAGAAGAAAAAGAAGAAGAAACATAAAAATGTTGTAGAATCCTCTGAACCTGTTAATGATCCTAATAGTATTTCTATTTCTGATGCTGAAACTGAAAGTGGTAATGAACATGATAATGATAATGATAATGATAAGAATGATGCTTCTGATAAAGAAGAGGTAGAAGATGAACCTGAAAAGCATGATAAAAATAAAAAGTATATTAAAGAAGATTTTATTGCTAAGAAACATGGTAATGAAAGAGAACCTTGGGTGCAAAAGCAAATGCCTTTTCCTAAGAAACTAAAATCAAAGGAAGAAGAACACTATAATAAATTTTGTGATTGGATGAAACCTTTATTCTTGCAAATCCCTTTGACTGATGCTATTAAATTGCCTCATTATTCAAAGTATATGAAAGATATTGTTACTAACAAAAGGAAAATCCCCAATGAGGAGATTTCCACTATGCTTGCTAATTACTCTTTCAATGGCAAAGTGCCAAAGAAGTTGGGCGACCCAGGTATACCTACTATTCCTTGTTCTATTAAGAATAATTATGTTAAAACTGCTCTATGTGATTTGGGAGCCGGTGTTAGTGTTATGCCTTTTTCTCTTTATAAGAGGCTTTATCTAGATAAGTTGATACCTACTGATATATCTTTGCAAATGGCTGATAAATCTACTGCTATTCCTGTTGGTATATGTGAGGATGTTCCTGTTCAAGTTACTAATAACTGCTTGATATTAACTGATTTTGTTGTGTTGGAAATGCCTGAAGATGATAATATGTCTATTATTCTTGGGAGACCTTTTCTTAACACCGCAGGGGCTGTTATTGATTGCAATAAAGGAAAGGTTACTTTCAATGTTGATGATAAGGAGCACACCGTCTATTTCCCCAAGAGGATTGATAAAGTATGTGGAGTCAATACTATTTCTAATGTGAGAACTATCAAAGTTGGAACTATCGATTGTCCTATATATGAGCCTAAAGAAGGTTATCAAAATCTTATGATTGGATCCATATCAATACAATTCAAGGTAACATGATTGATTTGAGGTTTATTTCTTCTTATGCTATGTAAAAATTATTCGGTGGCAAGACTTGATCAACCTTGTTAACGAATACCTTTTATATGCATAGAGGGGGTAAACAACATCTCTTTCTTCCTCCACTTGTTTTATTTGCTGTAGCACTTTTGATTTGCAAAGTTCCTTAGTTAATTAGAGATTTCAAAAATTTTCCTGGCCAGTAATAATAAACTTAATACCCAGAAATGTGCATTTTTCAAAGTTTTCAAAAATTCACAAAAATTATACCGTTGGTCCTATTTTTCGAAGAGGCACCTGGGAGCACCAGAGGATGACCTGTGGGGCACCCCAGGGTGCCACACCACCAGCCGGCGCGGCCAAGGAGGGGGGCGCGCCACCCTGTGGTGTGGGCCCCTCCTTGCCCCACTACTTCATCTCTTCCTCCCAGACTCTTCTCTCTCCCGAAAAAACTCGCACCAGCTTTCTCTCACTCGCGTTTTTGCTCAAGAGCTCAGGATTTTTCGATCTCTTTGCTCAGCCCAGATTTCTGTCTGAGATTTGGCACATTTGCTCTCCGGTATGTGACTCCTCCGATTATCCAAGTAGAATTTTGTTTGGTTGAGTATATCTTGAATATTTTGCTGCAGTAGGTAACATGTTTAGTGAGCTTGCATGCTTGTTCTAAGTTGTATAAACTAGTTTTGATGCATGATTAGTACTCTAGCAAGTTCCTATAGTAGTTCCCCTTGATTATATGTCACCAAATCAAGTTTTATATCACTTGTTGAAAAATTTCAGAAAAGGAAGATGAAGAAGTTCAACTTTGGAGAATTGTTTCAGAGGGGAACAACCAGCACCGGGAGGCCTTCTAGGACCGCCACCCGACTTAGGCGATCGTACAATGAGGATATCATCGCGCCTAGCTTCGCGCCCGAAGAGGACAATGGGGCTCCTAATGCTTCATCCTTCCCATGTTATGATTTTCTGAGAATGCAGGGATATTGGAGGATTTCTTCACCCTTGTCAACAGGGCGGGCTTAGCCGCCTATGGGAGATGAAAGGGAGCAATACTACATGCTCACCAAAATCTTCGTCGAGAGCTTCAAGTTCCACAACAAGCAATATGGGCCGACAGTTGCATTCAAGATTTATGGTAATCCTATTACTATGGAATTGGAAGAATTTTGTCGTGCATTGGATATTGCCCCTGTAGGTACAGCAAGGAGGATTGATGACAACCCCCGGGACCTGTTGGAGCTCTATCGAGGGATCACCGATGATGATTGTCGCACCATTCAGCGTGGCAAGATAAGGAACATTCAACTCCCCGCCATTAAGTATTTTGCCTATTACATTGCTACTAGCATTCTTGGTAGGGAGAACACTAGCAATATTTCTAGCTACCATCTTGCTTTCTTGACTGTTGCACTTACTGGACAAACATCTTATCATTGGTTCTCTTATTGCTCGCCGCCTGTCTAATAGGGGACCTATTTTTGGAGGAACTATTGCACTGCGCATTTTAACACATTTAAGACTTCCTCTTGATTCTAATGATGTGCCATTAACCCCTAGGAGGCTTGATATTGCTGCTATGAAAAGCCATCATTTTGTTACCGCTGATTCCACTTTAGATAATATGGTCTATAGAATGTTGTTTGCTGACGGGGATGAGAAGGAAATCCCTCTTCCCCAGCCAGATTTGTTCAGTATTGACAGGGAACCATGGTCGCGCACTAAGGAGGAGGTGGAGGAAAAGATGAAGATACAAGACTTCCACCAGCAGCATGACTCCGAGGATGCCGAGCCCTCCTACGACTACACCGTCACGTATCCGGGTGCTTCTTCTAGCACATACCCGGAATATGATCCATCTTCGTCGTACTACGGAGATGCTACTTCATGGTCTCGATGGGATTGAACTCCACTTAGGCCAAAAGCCTAAGCTTGGGGGAAGGTATACCGGCATCACTCATTCTTTGCGTATTATGGTTGCTGGATACTTGTACATACTTGTTTAGTTTCTTTGAGTGGTTTTCTAATGAGAGGAAGATGATATTTGGGGAAGTGCTGCCTGAAAACAGATTCTGGACTGTTACCGAAAAAATTCCCAAAAATAGCCAGAACAGTATTTTGCGAAGCCAATTTTTGTGCATGTTCCCCAGGTTGTTATCTAACTTTCATTAGTTGAACACTTTTCGATTTGAGCAGTGGAAGAATTTATTAAAAATCGAGTACTGTACTGCTGTCAAGTTTGACGAATTTCTGCTGCTTTGTGTTTATGTGAGTTTTCTAGTTTGCCGTTTCTTGTTTTTGCTTTGTTTCCTTCCCAAAACACAAAAAGACCAAAAATATTTCTGTTGTTTCTCTTCACCATTTGTTTGCTTTGGTTTCTTGCATTTGTTTCGCTTTATTTGCTATTGCTAGTTTGCTATAAGAAAACCCAAAAAGATTTTGCTTTGTTTGCTTGTTTCCTTTTGTTCTTGTTCTCAAATTCGAAAACACCAAAAATATTTGCTGTTCTTCTTTGGTTTGTAAAGTTCATCTTGAGTTCAATGGTCTTCGGTGGCTGGAGCGTGGTTTTCATTTCATATTATTCAAGCTACACAAGTGAAAGGCAATAATGACGATCTACGACAATTGGATTGTGGTGAGAGGCTGGTATGAACTCTATTTGTTTTCATTTTTGTACATATACTCATCCATGTGAGCATGCTTAGTTGGTTCATGTGAGGTATATGTCATTTGAGAAAGTCTAGTAGTTTATGATCTCTCATGTTTAGCTCCAATTTATTAATATGAGTAGCATGTCATGGATGTTTGCTTGCATTGTTTTATTCATAAGTAAGTATGGCATTGTGGTATCCTCCTCTGAATAATTCATTTATATTGACTTGGCACATGCTCACGCATGCATATGACTGAACAAAAGTCAATTAAGCCTCGATGATTTATATTGCTTCAGAGTTCTTGTATCACTTTTATGCCTCGTTAATTTATTTTGCCGCAAGCATGATTATGACAGTTACTGCTCTCTTGATTTGTCGCTCCCCAGTCTATTGCTAGCCTTCACTTGTACTGAGCGGGAACGCTGCTCGTGCTTCCAAACACCTAAAAACCAAGTTATTCCAAAGTGTCCACCATAAATACCTATGCATGGCATTTCAAACCATTCCAAGTAAATTCTCATGCGCTACCTTTAAAACCTTCAAAATGCTTCTCAATTTGTGTTAATGTTTCATAGCTCATGAGGAAGTATGTGGTGTTTAACTTTCAACCTTGTCATTTACTTTTGACGGACTTTCATTATGGACTAGTGGCACATCCGCTTATCCAATAATTTTGCAAAAAGAGCTGGCAATGGGATTCCCAGTCCCAAATTAATTAATCTAAATAGACACTCCTCCATGGTATGTGATTGTTGGACGGCACCCGAAGGATTCGGTTAGCCATGGCTTGTGTAAGCAAAGGTTGGGGGAGTGTTATCATAATAAAACTAAAATAAAAGGCACTCCTTCATGGTATGAGATTGTTGGCAGGCACCCGAGGATTCGGTTAGCCATGGTTTGTGAAAGAAAGGTTGGAAGGAGTGCCGCATAAACATAAAAATAATTCATGGGAGCCGCTCTTGGAAGTCCGGTTGGCGAGGTAGTTGGTGTACCCATTACCATTCGTTGACAACAACAAACACCTCTCAAAATAATTTTACTCCTGTTTTAAAAATGAAAAGCTCTAGCGCATGTTAATCCCTGCTTCCCTCTGCGAAGGGTCAATCTTTTACTTTTGTGTTGTGTCTCCATTCTTTCTTTGAGCACTATCTTGAGAGCACAACTATCATTCTTAGTATAATATGCTTGTCCCAAAATATGATTGATTGTGGTATAACTTTGATGCTTTTATCTTTGACAATCACTACTTCTAGTCTTTCTATGAACTTCAGAGGTGCCTGAGCATTTATGTTTTGCTAATCAAATATGGGCAAGCGAGATACCACTTTATCATACTCTCTTATGAACATTGCAATCCTGCTTATATACATGATTCATGATGCTTATTATTAATTGTTGGTACCTCTCCATGATTGACATAGCTGTTAGATGATCTTATTTGTATGCATCTCATTATGAACTGCTTAAGTATTAGCCATAGCATGAGAATATATACATCATATGAGCAAATGTGTTCGTGAAAGTTCTTTTATCGCTCAGTTGTTAACTGAATTGCTTGAGGACAAGCAATAAGCTAAGCTTGGGGGGAGTTGATACGTCCAAAACGTATCTACTTTCCCGAACAATTTTGCTATTGTTTTGCCTCTAATTTGTGTATTTTGGATGCAACTAACACGGACTAACGCTGTTTTCAGCACGCTCTGTGTCTCGTTTTGTGCGAAATCCAACTTTCGGAAAAATCCTCGGAATTTATGCGAAGGCCCTATTTTCCCGAAAACGACGAAGGAAGGACAAGTCGGTGGAGGCCCGAGGCCCCACACCATAAGGCGGCGCGGCCCGGGGGGCCCGCGGCCTGGTGTGGCCCCCTTGGCTGGCCTCCGACGCCCTCCTTCGGACTATATATTGCCTTCGACCTAAAAACGCACGGGGAGAAGTCGAAGTCGCCAGAAAGCCTCCAGAACGCCGCCACATCGCGAAACTCCGTCTCGGGAGCCAGAAGTCTCCGTTCGGCACTCCGCCGGGACGGGGAATTGGAGGAGATCATCGCCATCATCACCACCGATGCCTCTCCATCAACCAGCCATGTTTCCCCCATCCATGTGTGAGTAATTCCCTCGCTGTAGGCTGAAGGGGATGGTAGGGATTGGATGAGATTGGTCATGTAATAGCATAAGATTGTTAGGGCATAGTGCCTAGTGTCCGTAATTGGTACTTTGATGATATTGTTGCAACTTGTTATGCTTAATGCTTGTCACTAGGGCCCGAGTGCCATGATCTCAGATCTGAACATGTTATTATTTCATCATGATATTCATTGTTTATGGTCTTACCTACAAGTTGTATACACATGTCGCTGTCCGGAACCAATGGCCCCGAAGTGACAAGAATCGGGACAACCGGAGGGGATGGTAGTGATGTGAGGATCACATGTGTTCACGGAGTGTTAATGCTTTGCTCCGGTACTCTATTAAAAGGAGTACCTTAATATCCAGTAGATTCCCTTGAGGCCCGGCTGCCACCGGCTGGTAGGACAAAAGATGTTGTGCAAGTTTCTCATTGCGAGCACGTACGACTATAATTGGAACACATGCCTATTGATTGCTTTGTACTTGGACACCGTTTTATTATTATCTGCAAATGCCCTGCTATGATTGTTACATGAGTTTCTCTCATCCATGCAACGCCCGTCATCCATCCCCGTGCCTACAGTATTTTAATCTTGCTGTTTACTATAATCACTACTGCTGTCTTTGTTACTCGTCTGTTATTTCACTACGCTACGCAATAAACTGTTTACGATAAACTCTTGCGAGCAAGTCTGTTTCCAGGTGCAGCTGAATTGACAACTCCGCTGTTAAGGCTTCCAAGTGTTCTTTGTCTCCCCTTGTGTCGAATCAATAAATTGGGTTATACTACCCGCGAAGACTGCTGCGATCCCCTATACTTGTGGGTCATCAAGGAGGAGAGGCTAGGGTTTGGGGAGAGGGGGTGGCTAGGGCGCCGGCCATGGGCAGCCCTAGGTGGTGCGGCCAAGAGTGGCTGCCCCCTCCCTCTCCTCCTCATTATATAGGTGGAAATCCCCAAGAGTTGTAGTCCAAGTCTTCGAATAAGACCCCAACAACAAAACCTCCCATAGGTGGGAAACCTACTCAAGGGGGGAGTCCTACCCAAGGTGGGACTCCCACCTTTCCCTTAGGTGGGGTGGCCGGCCACCTATGGTGGAGTCCACCTGGGACTCCACCCCTTAGAGCATCCCCACTCGTTGGCGCTCCCCACGCCCAAATCCGGCGAAATTTTCGTCCGGATTGGAGGAAGATTTGGCGTGGGGAGGAGTAGTTTCCCAGTCGTGTGCTCCCCAAGCGGCGTTTCTCGGGGAAAAAGAGGATGGCTCGGGGAATCCGGACGAAAGAGGAGACACGTGGGCGTGGGCGGTTGGTTTAGCTTCATCCGGAGTCCCCGGGAGACCCCCGGGAAACCGAGGATGGCATGGGGAGTCCGGACGAAAATAGGCTCAAATCCGGACCAAAACGAGGAACCGGGGGCCTGACTGGGCCGTTTTTCGCCGTCCGGATGAAAAAAAGTGGCCGTGGGGGCTCTGTGGGGAGACTCTTAGGGTTTGGCTGGCCATGCAAGGTGGAGTCCCTCCGGGACTCCACTTTCCATGGTGATTTCTTCCGGACTTTTCTAGAACTTTCTAGAACCTGCCATAAATGCACCGGATCATTTCCAAACTTGGAATATGACTTCCTATATATGAATCTTATTCTCCGGACCATTCCGGACCTCCTCGTGATGTCCTGGATCCCATCCGAGACTCCGAACAAAACTTCGAACTCCATTCCATATTCCATATCTACTTAAACAACATCAAACCTTAAGTGTGTCACCCTACGGTTCGCGAACTATGCAGACATGGTTGAGACCTCTCTCCGACCAATAACCAATAGTGGGATCTGGAGATCCATAATGGCTCCCACATATTCAACGATGACTTTAGTGATCGACTGAACCATTCACATACGATACCGATTCCCTTTGTCACGCGATATTTTACTTGTCCGAGGTTTGATCATCGGTATCTCTATACCTCGTTCAACCTCGTCTCCTGACAAGTACTCTTTACTCGTATCGTGATATGTCATCTCTTATGAACCATTCATATGCTTGCAAGCTAATTAGACGACATTCCACCGAGAGGGCCCAGAGTATATCTATCCGTCATCGGGATGGACAAATCCCACCGTTGATCCATATGCCTCAACTCATACTTTCCGGATACTTAATCTCATCTTTATAACCACCCATTTACGCAGTGGCGTTTGATGTAATCAAAGTACCCTTCCGGTATAAGTGATTTACATGATCTCATGGTCGAAAGGACTAGGTAACTATGTATCGAAAGCTTATAGAAAATAACTTAATGACGTGATCTTATGCTACGCTTAATTGGGTGTGTCCATTATATCATTCACATAATGACATAACCTTGTTATTAATAACATCCAATGTTCATGATCATGAAACGATGATCATCTATTAATCAACAAGCTAGTTATACAAGAGGCTTACTAGGGACTCCTTGTTGTTCACATAACACACATGTATCAATGTTTCGGTTAATACAATTATAGCATGGTATGTAAACATTATCATAAACTCAAAGATATATTATAATAACCATTTTATTATTGCCTCTTGGGCATATCTCCAACAGTCTCCCACTTGCACTAGAGTCAATAATCTAGTTTACATTTGTAAAGATATAACACCTTGGCCTTCCGGTGCTTTATCATGTATTGCTCACGGGAGAGGTTTTAGTCAACGGATCTGACACGCTCAGAAACGTATGTATTTTGCAATTCATTTGCGTCTCAACGCATCACTTCATTTTCCAAATGAGTCGGCATTATTCTTATATGTTCAGTCCTCTGGTGGAACCTTAATTCCGCGGTCTGAAATATGTCACTAATATTGTCATACACAATATAGCTTCAAAGTTCTGACACTATCGGAACTACACCAAGTTCTCCAAGAACTCTTCGACTTAAACATCCTCAGTCATTGTCAAAACAATGACATACTATGCCTTCGTTTGTAGAATCCGTCACAATATTTAGAACTCTTCTAAATCTAGCATTGTGCTACCTTTTAAACAACACTTAGCCTAATTGAGATTTTGAATTTCATTTTTATATGTGATCAAACAAATATCGGTGCAACATCTTACAGCGATTTGTTTGTCATTACCCCATATAAAACTATATATGTATCCTTGGTTCTTCTAAAGCACACATGGATATTCTTACTGTTTGTCCAATGATCATCACATGAATCATTCTGGTATATGCTCCTAACTTTTTAGAGCATAGGACATCTGATTTTGTACATATTATTCGTGATTTATAATCACTCATGTGTTTTTACTCATAGAGTGTCAGATACACTCAAGTCTTGTTAAACCTTTACATGACAAGAACATTTTCTTAATATTTCTATATTGAACTACTTCAATATCCATTCTATGTACTTTGAATTAAACTTATTATGTGTTTCAATCTATCTTTATAGATCTTGACACTAAATTTGTTTCAGTCCATATCCTTTCATTGAAATTAATTCTCAATGAAACCTTTTTAATCAAGTATATAATTACATCATTTATAACTAACTATATGTCATCTACATAAAGTATTATAAATATGTCTCAGCGCTCCCACTTAATTTCTTGCAAATGCAAGCATCTTCATCGTTTCTGATGAAATCAAAAACTCTTTGACTATTTCATCCGGTGAAGATTCCAACTCCGTGATACTCACTTCATCCAATTGAAATTTGTATACCTATCTAGTATTCCACGGACCAGCAAAACTCTTGGTTGTATCTTGTATACACCTTTAATACACACTTCTGATAAGTAATGTATTTTGCCATCCTACTAACATATCTCATAAAAGAAATATGTAGTGATTACTAGAATAATCCACATAGACTATAAGCATTGCTACGGAAGATCTAATCTTATCGTAGTCAACTCTTTGAACTTTGTCGTAAACAACTTTTCGACAAGTCAAGCTTCATCAATTTTATAGATCCATTTACTTTCAAAAGTATTCATCTATCATGGATTTCATGGCGCATGGCCATTTTAACGGAGTCAGGGCCCATCATAACTTCTTTGTTTGTAGTTGGTTTATCATTGTTCAAAATCAATCCTTTGTCCACAAATCATTTATTTGATCACAAAGTAAACCATACCTACAAGGTTCAATATATACTTCGATCTCCATGGCTAAAACACTTTGTAGTCATGGGAGCCATGATCGTCGTGGCCGCTTCCGGAACCAATTCCGATGTTGCGCTACTCTGATCATTATGCTCAGGTTCATAAACCTTATCAAGTTCTATTGTCCTCCCACTCAAATACTTCGCTAGAAAACAATTTCTTGGAAATAAGCAAGTAACATTAACAAACACTTTTGTCTTTTACTTCATAGTGGAAAGAATTCCCTATCAATTCTTTGGGATAACTGATACGTCTCCAACGTATCGATAATTTCTTATGTTCCATGCTACTTTATTGATGATACCTACATGTTTTATACATATTTTATGTCATATTTATGCATTTTCCGGCACTAACCTATTAACAAGATGCCGAAGAGCCAGTTGCTGTTTTCTGCTGTTTTTGGTTTCAGAAATCCTAGTAAGGAAATATTCTCGGAATTGGACGAAATTAACGCCCAGAATCTTATTTTTCCACGAAGCTTCCAGAACACCGGGAGAGATACGAAGTGGGGCGACGAGGCAACGCCACAACAGGGCGGCGCGGCCAGGCCTTGGGCCGCGCGGCTCTGGCGTGTGGGCCCCTCGTGGTCCCCCTGACCTACCCTTCCGCCTACATAAGCCTTCGTCGATAATAGTTCCAGTCGAGAGCCACGATACGAAAATCTTCCAGAGACACCACCGCCGCCATCCCATCTCGGGATTCAGAGATCGCCTCCGCACCGCCGGAGAGGGGAATCATCTCCCGGGAGGACTCTACACCACCATGGTCGCCTCCGGAGTGATGTGTGAGTAGTTCACCCTGGACTATGGGTCCATAGCAGTAGCTAGATGGTCGTCTTCTCCTAATTGTGCTATCATTGTTGGATCTTGTGAGCTACCTAACATGATCAAGATCATCTATCTGTAATACTATATGTTGCGTTTGTTGGGATCCGATGAATAGTGAATGCTATGTTATGTTGATTATCAATCTATCATCTATGTGTTGTTTATGATCTTGCATGCTCTCCGTTGCTAGTAGAGGCTCTGGCCAAGTTTTTGCTTGTAACTCCAAGAGGGAGTATTTATGCTCGATAGTGGGTTCATGCCTCCATTAAATCTGGGACAGTGACAGAAAGTTCTAAGGTTGTGGATGTGCTGTTGCCACTAAGGATAAAACATCAATGCTATGTCTAAGGATATATTTATTGATTACATTACGCACCATACTTAATGCAATTGTCTGTTGTTTGCAACTTAATACTGGAGGGGTTCGGATGATAACCTGAAGGTGGACTTTTTAGGCATAGATGCATGCTGGATAGCGGTCTATGTACTTTGTCGTAATGCCCAATTAAATCTCACACTACTCATCATAACATGTATGTGCATGGTCATGCCCTCTTTATTTGTCAATTGCCCAACTGTAATTTGTTCACCCAACATGCTTATTCTTATGGGAGAGACACCACTAGTGAACTGTGGACCCCGGTCCATTCTTTTATATCGAATACAATCTCTGCAATACTGTTCTCTACTATTTTCTGCAAACATCATCATCCACACTATACATCTAATCTTTTGTTACAGAAAGCCGGTGAGATTGACAACCTCACTGTTACGTTGGGACAAAGTGTCTTGGTTGTGTTGTGCAGGTTCCACGTTGGCGCCGGAATCCCTGGTGTTGCGCCGCACTACACTCCGCCGCCATCAACCTTCAACGTGCTTCTTGGCTCCTACTGGTTCGATAAACCTTGGTTTCTTCTGAGGGAAAACTTGCCATCACACCTTCCTCTTTGGGTTCCCAACGGGCACGAATTCCCAATTAAATTCTGGGATAACCAACAAAGACAATCATCCGATTTTGGTTGTAAACTCTTAGACCAAAATTTAAAGAAAGGACTATTAGGGTTTATACCCATGCCATAACTTGTATGGTGTCATTTCAACGGATCATGATGATGCTCTATTTAGTGTAAAAGCGGTAGTCTCTAAAGCATAATCCACAAAAATATAATGGCATCAATATTTTATCTCATCATTGACCCAACAAGGTTTGGATACATCTCTCGGATACTCCATCATCACTATGATACTCCAAGAAACGTGAGTTGTAGAACAATTTCATAACTCTCTTAGATGTTCGCTAAAACTAGTAATTCAAATATTTCCACTATGATCCAATCATAGATATTTGACTTTTCTATTATGATGATTTCCACTTCATGCTGAAATTTATTTGAATCCATTCAAATGTTTCAAACTTCTTCCTTATCGAATATATCCACATATATATACTCAATTCATTGTTTGAAGTTTTTATGAAGTAGAAGAATCTCCCGCACACAACTATGCCCAGTGAACCATATACATCATCATGTATGTTTCCACTAAGTTAGTTGCCCGTTCAACTCTTGGCCTATGAACGGTATTTCAGTCATTCTTTTTAGAAGAGATTTGCAAGCGCCAAATGATTCAAAAATCAAATGACTCCAATAATCCATTTGCATGGAGTTTCTTCATGCGTTCCTTTCCAACATGACCTAAATGGCGGTTCCACAAATAAGTGGAATTCAAATCATTTGCCTTATGGCATTTTAGCGTCAGTATTATGTGTGTGTGTTTCACCATTAAGATTTATAATAACTTATCCATCGTACATGGAGTAATGTCATAATTTGAACAACTCATTGTTTTCATTTGACCAGAGCAAAATAACAATTATTAAGTTCTTTATTATAAATTCTAAGGGCTAGATAGAATGCCAATGATGAACATAATAACACTTTATTTTTGTTCCGGACGTGCATTCCTATCATATTCCTTGTCAGTTACTTAGGCCATTGTATTCTTGTATTGCGTTGTTTTGTATGACATCTCATACCAACCAATCTGGTACAAATACCCAAGAATTTTATTATGTGACCAAACAAGGAATACATTCATAACATGTATATCATTTATATACACCTGAGCTAGACTTTCTAGTCTTTTTCTTTCTTTCTGCCAAAAATCATTTGTAGTTTCTCTTTTAGTTTTCCTCATTCTCAGAAAACACTTCACCTTCAATAACTTCTAGGTTTGTTGGTCAAATACCAATAACCTTGAGGTTCTTACTTTGAAGTTGATCATCATATGACAAGTGTTTCAGATTTCACTATTAGTAACTTTGTAATATGATGAACAATTTCACTCATAATTTTATCCATCATATCATGACGACTTTCCGAGACCATGTCTGTACATGCTAGGCTCGTAAAGTTTAACCTCAGTATTTGCATGTGCAAATCTGGCTTGCACCCGTTGTATGCACACGTAGAATCTATACCTTAGTATTCGAAACGACGAGTCTTAGCAACGGTGCATACTAAGGACGATCACTTCATGGATATGTGAATATCGTTAGTGCCCAACTTAGTTGGAGGATTGGGACGCCTTGCGTCTTCAACCTTTGTACATTCCCATAAAACTTATGAGTTTATGTAGTCTCACTAGATTATATTCTATCATCTTGCAATAAGGTCTTAGATATCACATATATCTCATACCTTGCTTATTTCTGAAAACTAAATTTTCAGCTCCTTACTTTTCAAACAGATTTGAACTTCAAGTTTCACGGAGACAAGATGACTTTAGGTACTAATTGAAACCATAGCTCTTTGAATCAACAATGTGAGGTTTACTAAAAGTTTGCAATAGGACTTAATCATTTCTTGATTCTTTAACAATACGGTACCAGTCCGTAAAGTTACTTGTCAGATTTAACAGTATTTCTTTCTCAATTACAAGACTAACGCATGGTAGAAAACGGATGCCAATTCTACAAATTAATTCAAAATACTACTCAGACTATGTTCATGATAATTAGTTCATGTTTTAATCTAATTACTAATGAACTCCCACTTAATACAACATCCCTCATAGTTGTTAAGTGGTACACGATCCACATCCACTACACCAAAACCGATCATCACGTGAGATGATGTAGCTTCAATGGTGAACATCAACATGTTGATCATATCATCCATATGACTCGTGTTCAACCTTTCGGTTTCCGTTGAGGCCATGTCTGTACATGCTAGGCTCGTCAAGCAAACCCAAGTATTCCGCGTGTGCAACATGGCTTACACCCGTTGTATGTGAACGTTGAGTCTATCACATCCGATCATCACGAGATGCTTCGAAACGACGAACTATATCAACGGTGCATACGAGGGAGAACACTTTATTATCTTGATATTAATGTGAGGGATCATCTTATAATGCTACCGTCGCGTTCTAAGCAAAATAAGATGCATAAAGGATTAACATCACATGCAATTCATATGTGATATGATATGGCCCTTTAGTCTTTGCGCCTTCGATCTTCATCTCCAAAGCACGGACATGATCTCCATCATCAACGGGCATGATCTCCATCATCGTCGGCGTAGCGTCAAGGTCCATGGCGCCGTCTTCATGGTTGTTCACCTCATGTAGCAACTATTACAACTACTTTGAAATACTACTCAACATGAAATTTAAAGACAACCATAAGGCTCCTGCCGGTTGCCACAATACAATAATGATCATCTCATACATATTCATCATCACATCATGGCCATATCACATCACCAAACCCTGCAAAAACAAGTTAGACGTCTCTAATTTGGTTTGCATATTTTACGTGGTTTAGGGTTTTCGAGTAAGATCCAATCTACCTACGAACATGAAACACAACGGTGATACTAGTGTTGTCAATAGAAAGAGTAAATTGAATCTTCACTATGGTGGGAGAGACAGACATCCGCAAAGCCACTTATGCAATACAAGTTGCATGTCGAACGTGGAGCAAGTCTCATGAACGCGGTCATGTAAAGTTAGCCCGAGCCGCTTCATCCCACCATGCCACAAAGATGCAAAGTACTCGAACTAAAGACAACAAAGCATCAACGCCCACAAAACAATTGTGTTCTACTCGTGCAACCATCTATGCATAGACACGGCTCTGATACCACTATAGGGATTCGTAGCATAGAAAATAAAAAATTTCCTACCGCGAGAATGCAATCCAAGCCAAGATGCAATCTAGAAGATGGGAGCAACGAGGAGATGAACGAGACTAACCCTTGAACATTTCCAAAGCCTACAAGAGGAGGCTCTCGTTGCTGCGGTAGATGATCACTTGCCGCTTTCAAAAGCGCGTAGAAGATCTTGACGGTGCCACAATCGGGCAGCACCTCCGTACTCGGTCACACGTTCGGTGTTGATGACGACGTCCTTCTCCCGTTCCAGCGGGCAGCGGAAGTAGTAGATCCTCCTCGGAATCCCGACAGCATGACGGCGTGGTGGCGGTGGTGGTGGAGAACTCCGGCAGGGCTTCGCCTATGCGCTGCGGGAGTATTATGTGGAGGAGGAGAGGCTAGGGTTTGGGGAGAGGGGTGGCTAGGGCGCCGGCCATGGGCAGCCCTAGGTGGTGCGGCCAAGAGTGGCTGCCCCCTCCCTCTCCTCCTCATTATATAGGTGGAAATCCCCAAGAGTTGTAGTCCAAGTCTTCGAATAAGACCCCAACAACAAAACCTCCCATAGGTGGGAAACCTACTCAAGGGGGGGGTCCTACCCAAGGTGGGACTCTGTCAACACCCGGATTTTTAAGTCCGAATGCCTATTATGTCATACATCGCAATCCCAGGAATATTGTTGTTGCGAGGCATAATAGTTAAGTATCACAGTCATCATTCATTACAAACCATAAGTCTTACAAATTGGAATCACATGATCCATATTACACGAATAGTTGATCTAGTGATCAACGAACAAACACAAGTTCATAGTTCAACATAGCGGAAGCGTAAGATACAAGGACTCTCTAGTCCACAGGCCAACGCTTGACGTCGGAAGGCGCTTAGTTGTCGTAGGCGTCCTGCTGGTCATCTCCTTGGTCGTCTTCATACTCTGGCCATTTGAATAGCCAGGGACAAAGCCGTGAGTACGTTGAGTACTCGCAAACTAATACTAATGTAAGTGCTAGACATTCTAGTATGGTTTGCTAAGCTCTAGTTTATTTGCATAAAGCTAGTTTTAGTTCACAAAGTTTGAGAAAAGCTTATTCAAGTGCTAACTAACTCAAGTGGGAACATTAGTGTCATTCCCACCATTCAAGTGGTGATTTCAATTCAATTCACCACAAGTCATTTCACCATCATCCTTTTCAACATCATTTTCAAAGATATGACATCGGAAACTGTATGGCCTTTCCAACCGTCCATAACCGTGGACGCGGCTATTCGAATAGGTTTACACTCTGCAGAGGTTGCACACTTGTGCCACAACATTTGATTTCATCCGTCGGGATTTCCCCGAATCATCGTAACACAGTACGCGGATCATCAACCATAACCTTTCACTTACGAATCCTAGTATGAGCACCTCTCCCCATGAGCTTGGCCTCCCAGTGAAGACAAACTGTCAACCTGGGAACTGCACAGGGCTTGGGCCGGACATTCACCTCATTTCGCATCATATCATATCGTTTCTTTTGTGGTAGAGGCAGCTTTCGGCATAACCCCGATGATGCTTGTTTAGAGGGAACCCATACTAAGACGCATAAACTTCCAGTTAAGCCCTACCCATAATCAGGTATTGTGGGGGTACTTAAGAATTGGAAAGGTATCGCATTCAAACCAACATCATTGTTTATCAAAAATCACCATCTTCTCTTGTTCATATTCACCTTCAAAAATCATTCAATGGAATGCATCTTCATTCCAAGGTTTCAAAAATCCTTCAAATTCACATTGTTCCCATCTAGAGTAGTCAAGTTTTAATTCATTAGCACTAGCTCTAATTCATGAGGGGTGCTAACTTGCTTTGCTTGGGGAAGACTAACTCACTACTCTAGTAATCAACTTGTACTTTGACCAAAGTTAACTATAAAAGTAACTCATTTAGAAAACAAGTAAAAACTTGTAAAGTAAAAACTTGGGATGGGTTCATATAAGAAAAGATAAGAAACATGGTGCCTTGCCCCAAGGGGCTTTGCACTTTGCAAGAATATTAGCTTGCCTTGGTAGTTCTCAAACTGTTCCTCCTCCTCCTCTTGGTAGCAACCTTCTTCTTCGGCGTACTCTCCGGTGCTACCGTCTAAATTTGAATACGAGTATAATTACTCACTAATTCAATGGCTATTCCACACATCACAAATAAACACACAAACTACTCTATGCACACAAAATAAATAAACTAGGGTGCATGGGTTGTGGGGTTTAAATAGAATTCACTTCTTTGTATTCCATATGTAAATGATAGTTTCCATAGGGTTCTTGAGAAATAATTTCCTCTCATTGAACTCTTCTTAAGATTTAATTTCTCCAACAATCATGGATGAACTCATATTGACCTAAGTCAAATGTTCATCATCATCATCATTTGGGAAAATGATTTAAATGAGGTGGATCACCTCATACCATTTAAATAACACTACCTTTGATTTAAATCTCAAGTAATTCATATAAGAGAGTTTGGGACCAGGGGTCCAAACATCCCATGAATCCATGTGAGACAAGTTTAAATGAAGTGTAAGACTTCACACAATTTAACTTTAATAGTTTTGGACAATATCAACTAGTTAAACTAGTCAAAATATCCATTCATTAAACCATGGCATGATCATGCAAAGTGACCACACCATTTTATTGCATAAACAATTAGTGTAAGTCAAATGTGAGCTATTAGAGTTGGAATTAACTTAATATCTATTTTGGTTGATTTTTAAGAATTATTTGAATAGGGAAAAGTCCCTGTCTTGTTATTTTTATCATATTTATTCTACAAAGAATCTGACCATGAGGCCAGTGGCATGTTGTAGAGAATTTCAGTGGCTTTCTAACAACATAAAATTCACTAAATTTGGTTTAGCCAATTTGAAAATATTGAATTTCAAAGTTTGGGCAGTATTGAAATTCATTTGAATTAATTAAACTCAGTTTGAATTAAAAAGGCCGGCGGGAAACTAACTGGGCCGAAACGGTTTGAAAAATGGAGAAACGGCCCAGCAACGCATCCAGTGCGCGCGGGCCTGCTGACAGGGTGGGGGCCACCCGTCAGTCTCTTAAAACCGAAACGGTCGTGGGACGTAGGATTAGATCGGGATCGGACGGCGCTGGTGCGTCGTCTTCTCCGGCGAGAGGCAGAGAGGTTGGCGGCGAGGGTAGGGGGTCGGAGAGCTCACCGCGGCTCCAGCTAGGGTTGGCAGTGTGCGCGGTGAAGGTGTGGACGACGGCGAGTCGACTGGTACCGGCGGCAACTCCTGGATCGGCTTCAATCGGCGGCGAGCTTCCGCGGCGTCCGTCGGCAGTGAGGTGGCGATTGGGTGGCTACGGCGGCGAATGTTGATGGTGGAGTGGCTCAGGCGGTCGAGTGAGAAGAGGGGAGTGTGCTGGTGTGCTCAATTCGACGAACGGAGCTCTCCTTTTATAGGCGAGCGAGTGACCGTGAGGGCTGCGGCGAGGTCGACATGCTCGCGGCGATTCCGGCGAGCGGTTGGGCTAGGCGAGGGTGCGGTCGGGTTCTCCTCGTCCAGGCGAAGCTAGGGGTGGTGTTGGCTTGGTCGGGCGGCGTCAGAATAGTTCGCGTTGCTTCCATGTCGTGCGGCGGCAGTGGCGGGATCTTCTTCCCCGTCTACGGCGACGGCGGTCCAGGGTCTGGTTGGGGCCATGTCTGGCGGTGTCGTGGTGGTGTGGTGATGCTCAACGGCTAGTCAGCGGGGCCAGGGCGAACGCGAGATGGTGGCGCGGCGCGTGGCCAGTACGTGTCCGCGGCGTGCTCACGCGCGACGCGAGCGGCATCCAGGGCAGGTTTGGGCGCGCGTGTCCGGGCGTTGTCGAGCTCCTCCTCGACCAGGGCGGTGCTAGGCGGCACTAGGGAGGTGCGGTGGCGATCAATGGCACGGTGGCCAGGGCAGAGAGAGAAGGGAGAGAGGTGGAGGTGGTCGGCTCGGGACATGGCCGGCATGGCCATGCCCTAGTTGCTCTCCTCCTCTCCTTAGCCTTACTATACACCAATTAGGGTTTAAGGGGACCAGGGAACCAAATGGGGTAGGTTAGGGTAGATGGGGTTGAGTAGATTCACTATTTGCAAATAGTGCAAATAGTGCCATATTTGGAAAATGGCAAATTTGTCCAAATTTGAATTAATTCAAAAGGTGAAAGTTTTTGAAATGTGAGTGTTGGTATTAGTTGTAAATGACCAGAGGTGATTTGAGGTGGTGGTGGAAAAAGTAGAATTCAAGAATTGCAAAAATTGACAAGTGTGAGATTGTTCCACTTGTTAAAATGTTGCAACTTTGGATGAGCATAGCTATTGATCAAAGATGAATTTGGCAGGGTGATCTTCATCAAAGTTGTTCACCTTGATGTTGACTTTGAAATGGTGCAAAGAGTTAGCAAGAATTGGTTTGGGAAAATTGAATTGCAAGGGCTCAAAGTGGTGATCAGACTATAAATTCCAGTTTTGACCATTATCATATGTGAGTGGGAATTGTGTTTGAATTTCATTTGAATTGTGAATCTTTGATTCCAAAAGTTGTAATAAGTGTTTAAAAACATTATTCAACTAATGGTGAAGACCAAATAGGTCTAGGGTCAAAATTTATAAAAATGCCATAGGGCATATGTGAGGGTTTTTAGGGTTTTGCATTTTATGGATTTTCATCCTCTTTGTTTTATTTGGTTGGTGATCTTCATATGATCACACTAGGGTTTTAGAGCATATCAAATACAAGTAAAAGCAATCATCATGGCATATCACTCAAATGCACAAGTCCTATGCATGGTACTATATGCAAATAGAAAAGTTTTTGTTGGTTTGAAAATTTGTTTTCTGGAATTCTCTAACTTTCTTTTTATTGAAATTTGGGGTGTTACAAACCCTTCCCCCTTACAAAAGATCTCGTCCCGAGATCGAAAAGAAAGTTAGGTACTAAAGAGATCTGGGTACTCCTTCTTCATGAAGTCTTCGCGTTCCCATGTGGCTTCATCCTCGGTATGATTGCTCCATTGTATCTTCAGAAACTTGATGCTTCGGGTGCGGGTGGTTCGGTAAGCTTCTTCCAGGATGCGAATCGGCACTTCGCGGTAAGTCAGATCCTTGTTGATATCCACCGATCGGTGATCGATGTTCTTGAACACTTCGGTCTTCTCAGGGACTTCAAGGCACTTCCGGAGAAGTGAGATGTGAAACACGTCGTGCACAGCCGACATTTCTTCAGGCAACTCCAGTTGATAAGATACTTCACCTCGGCGGCTGAGGACTTTGAAAGGTCCGACATAGCGGGGTGCAAGCTTTCCTTTCAGTTGGAACCTTTGCATTCCTTTCAAGGGGGATACTTTGAGATAGACGAAGTCTCCGATCTCAAAGGTCATCTCCCGACGTCTCTTGTCGGCGTAGCTCTTCTGTCTGGATTGCGCAGTCTTGAGGTACTCGCGGATCTTGTGGACTTTCTCTTCGGCTTCACGAAGAACATCTGGGCCGAAAACTTGGCTTTCTCCGACTTCTGACCAGTTCAGGGGGGTACGGCACTTCCTTCCGTACAAGGCTTCAAAGGGGGCCATCTGTAGGCTGGCTTGGTAACTATTGTTGTAAGAGAATTCTGCGTAAGGTAGGCAGTCTTCCCACTTGGATCCGTATTCCAGTACGCATGCTCTAAGCATGTCTTCCAGTATCTGGTTTACTCTCTCAGTCTGTCCGTCGGTCTGAGGGTGATAGGCGGTGCTGAAATTTAGGCGAGTGCCTAGTCCTTCATGCACTTTCTGCCAGAACCTTGAGGTGAACTGGGATCCTCTATCTGACACTATCGATTTGGGGGTTCCGTGCAAAGCGACTATTCTGGAGATGTAAAGTTCAGCTAACTTGGGGCCTTGATAGGTGGTTTTGACGGCGATGAAATGGGCGACTTTGGTCAATCTATCGACCACTACCCATATTGAATCATTGCCTTTGCTGGATTTGGGCAGTCCGGTGATAAAGTCCATTCTATCATAACATGCTTCAAACTGAGGGGTTGAATTTTACTTGTTGATGCAAAATCTTCGGTGACAAAGGAATGAGATGCTCCGGAATCAAACAACACTCTAGCAGGGATGTGGTTGACAGAAAACATACCCAGCACAACATCTGGTGCTTCCTGGGCTTCTTCGGCGTTCATGTGGTAGAGGCGGCCGTTGCGGTTGTTGGGGTTGTTGGGGGCGAACTTCTTGCCGGTGGAGACACGGCGTTGCTGCTGAGCAGGTGCAGCGGTGTTGCCGGCGAGCTTGGCAAGACGCTTGGGACACTCGTTGGAGTAGTGCCCCACTACACCACACTCATAACAAGTGATAGTGCTCTTGTCCTGCTTGTTCGCAACGGGAACGGCATTGCTTCCGGTTCTGGGAGTGGTGTTGGTGTTGGTGTTGTTGTTGTTAGGGGCTCGGGGTGGAGCGCGTTGTAGTTGTTGTTGTTGTAGTTGTTGTTGTAGCCTCCTGGCTTGGAGTTTCCTCCACTCCGGTTCTGATAACCGGGGCGAGAGTTCGCATCTGGGGTTTGTTGTTTCTCGGAGTGAAACCTCCGCTTGAGCTAGGGCGAAACTTTTGGGGTGGCCTGATCCACTCTGACTTGCCATGCGGCGCTTGCTTCTCTTGGCTTGGTTTAACTTGCCCTCCATCTGGATGGTGGAGTCAACAAGGGCTTCGAGGTGTGAAGGGGATGTTGACGAGGACAGTCTGCATCTCATCATGCGTCCGTTCAGGAATCTCTCCTTCCTCTTCTCAACGGTGTCGGTCTCATCAGGGGCATACCTTGACAAGGTGAGAAACTTGTCGCGGTATTCAACCACCGTCATGCGACCTTGTTTCAGCTCACGGAATTCATCCCTCATCTTCTTGATAAGACCCGGGGGTACATGGTACTTGCTGAACTTGAGTTTGAAATCCTCCCAAGTCATGAATTGACCTCCGTTCATGGCACGGGTGCTTGTCCACCAAGCGCGGGCTGGTCCAGCGAGATAGTGAGTGGCGAACAACACCTTCTCGTTGGCTTCCACTCCGGCTACCTCCAGATTGTTCTCCATAGTCTGGAGCCAATCGTCGGCGTCGAGGGGCTCCTCGGTCTTGCTAAACACCGGAGGGTTGGTGTTTTGGAAGTTCTTGAGTTTGGATCCGGGGTGGTCATGATTTCCATGGCCTTGGTTGGCGATGTTCTGCAAGGCGATGAGGTTGGCTTGGCGCTCGGCTCTTTCGGTTTCCCGGTCTGCAAGCATGGTTTGCAGAAGTTGCAGCATCGCGTCGTTGGTGCGATTCGGAGGGGCCATCTGAAGATGTAGAAGATTATGAGATAAGAGGGAACATTCTATGGTTCATTTTGGTTAAGTTTGAAAAACATTTGAAAACTTGTAATCTTTTCATGACAAACATAACATTCATTCATTCATGCAACACATAGTACAAACTACACACATACTCCAATGGTTTTAAGAACCATTCTCATGCTACGATACAAGGGACGGGATACAACTCACACCTACTATAAGTGAACTAGTGCAACTACTCCTCATCATCGACATCGATCGGGACGTAGTCGTCGGGTCCTGCCTCCAGGAACTCGTAGTCCTCCTCCTCGGTGTTCTCGTCCTCCTCAAAGTCGTTGTCATCGCTCAGAAAGGCGTCTCCTCCCCTCGAAGGTCAGCACCGGCCTCGTCCTCCTCTATCTCCATCAGCTGCTCCTCCTGAGCCTTGACGGTGGCCTCAAGTGATGCGATCTGGGCGCGAAGGCGTGTAATGGTGAAGCATCCTTCTTGGCACGCTGCTGGCGAAGGCTCTTGCGGTCGTTGTTGAGTAGCTTGATCGCCTCACCCTGCTCGGTGATGTGAGCATGGGTCTGGTTCGCGTAAGCGCGAGTGGCGTCGAGGTCCTTCTGAGTCTGGTAGAGCATGAAGTCCAGGTGCTCAGCATGGTGCCTCAACTCCGGGTGCGGCTGCAGCTCCATGGGCACTCCCGCGGCATCACGCCTCACAAGGTGGGCGTAGCGAGAGGCGAGGATGCTCACCACGTTCTGTCCACAGAGGCGCGCAAGTGCCTCCTGAAGGCCACGTGCGAGTCCGTCGAGCCAGTTGCTCTCGCGGAAGGAGAAGAGGATCCTCTCCGAAGTGGGAGGCTCCATCTTGCCCCTCAAGTCGGCAGTGATCACCCACTGCAACTCTCCTCCGGGCGTGTCGTCCAGCTGAACCCCGTGAAACTCGGGGTGTGGGCGCCCAAGGAAGTCAGAGAGGGCGTTGAGGTCGTGCTCGAAGATCAAGCTTCCTCCGTTCCCAAGCTGGTAAAACTTGGTGTTGATGGGTTCATTCAGCGCCATCTGAAAGAGAATTGGATGAGTAAGTTAGAGAGTGCAAAGTGTGGCAAAATACAAATTGATTAGAATAAGATAGACATGATTCATCAAATTTTGGCAAAGTCTCAAGACAAGAGTGTAGTAAATTTTCACAAATAGTTTCTTTCATTTGATTTCAAAGTTAAATTTTTCAGAACGCCCATTCTAACTAAGGTCTTCTAAGGTCAAACAATGGCTCTGATACCAACTTGTCAACACCCGGATTTTTAAGTCCGGATGCCTATTATGTCATACATCGCAATCCCAGGAATATTATTGTTGCGAGGCATAATAGTTAAGTATCACAGTCATCATTCATTACAAACCATAAGTCTTACAAATTGGAATCACATGATCCATATTACACGAATAGTTGATCTATTGATCAACGAACAAACACAAGTTCATAGTTCAACATAGCGGAAGCGTAAGATACAAGGACTCTCTAGTCCACAGGCCAACGCTTGACGTCGGAAGGCGCTTAGTTGTCGTAGGCATCCTGCTGGTCATCTCCTTGGTTCTTCATACTCTGGCCATTTGAATAGCCAGGGACAAAGCCGTGAGTACGTTGAGTACTCGCAAACTAATACTAATGTAAGTGCTAGACATTCTAGTATGGTTTGCTAAGCTCTAGTTTATTTGCATAAAGCTAGTTTTAGTTCACAAAGTTTGAGAAAAAGCTTATTCAAGTGCTAACTAACTCAGTGGGAACATTAGTGTCATTCCCACCATTCAAGTGGTGATTTCAATTCAATTCACCACAAGTCATTTCACCATCATCCTTTTCAACATCATTTTCCAAGATGTGACATGAGAGCGTAACCGTGCTTTCCAGCCGTCCATGCTTAGTGGAGCGCGGCTATTGAATAGGTTTACACTTTCTGTGAGAGGTTGCACCTTGTGCCACAGCATTTGAATTTCCATCGTGAGTTGAGATCATGTGCACGATCGGATCATCAGCAACCTTTCACTTACAGATCTAAGTACTGAGCACCTCTACATGAGCTTGGCCTCCCGGTGAAGACAAACCGTCAACCTGGGAACTGCACAGGGCTTGGGCAGGACATTCACCTCATTCGCATCATGTCATATCGTTTCTTTTGTTGTAGAGGCAGCCTTCAGCCTAAGATGACGCTTGTTTAGAGGGAACCCATACTAAGACGCATAAACTTCCATTAAGCCCTACCCATAATCAGGTATTGTGGGGGTACTTGTAAATTGGAAAGGTATCGCATTCAAACCAACATCATTGTTTATCAAAAATCACCATCTTCTCTTGTTCATATTCACCTTCAAAAATCATTCAATGGAATGCATCTTCATTCCAAGGTTTAAAAATCCTTTCAAATTCACATGGTTCCCATCTAGAGTAGTCAAGTTTTAATTCATTAGCACTAGCTCTAATTCATGAGGGGTGCTAACTTGCTTTGCTTGGGGGAAGACTAACTCACTACTCTAGTAATCAACTTGTACTTTGACCAAAGTTAACTATAAAAGTAACTCATTTCGAAAACAAGTAAAACTTGTAAGGTAAAAACTTGGGATGGGTTCATATAAGAAAAGATAAGAAACATGGTGCCTTGCCCCAAGACTGCATATAAGAATATTGGCTTGCCTTGGTAGTTCTTAAGTGTTCCTCCTCCTCTCTTAGTAGCAACCTTCTTCTTGGTAGTCTCTCCGGTACTGTCTAAATTTGAATAGAATATAATTGCTCACTAATTCAATGGCTACTCTACACATCTCACAAATAAACACACACAATACTCTATGCA
>JAUUTY010001194.1:0-81933 GCA_030979885.1 Lolium multiflorum
GAGCAAAACCACTGGGCCGAGCATCACGCATGAAAAGTGTCCCGGGGGAAGCGGTGTGGTGGCGGCTTAAGCTTGTGGGGCTTCTTGACATGGTGCTTCACCAAAGGTACCTGTATCTTCACCAACCTTGCTTAGCAAAGTTGTTGATGAAGCTGAATGTAGGGGCATAGGGTATGGTGATGGGGAGACCATGGCATCATGGATCTCATGGAAGATAAAGTCCATAATATCAAGAGTGTCTGTTCGTCATTCCCATCACGAGCACACTTATAGCTGGGGTGCATAAGGTCCACAAGTGTTCCCCGAAGAGCATCATTGTTGCCACCACTTGGGCAAATGGTGGCGAAAGGCGACATTGTTGCCATATGAGAGCAGCCTTGTAAGCGACCAATCTTTCCAGCTGAGGGTGTAGGGTACAAGGCATTCTTATCGATGCAGTTGTGGTCCATGAAGTGCGGCATTTATCGAGGCTCCAAGAACACTGACAAGCCCAGCCTTGATGTGCGGCGATGGTAGGCCAGTCATCCATTCCATGGTGTATTTCTCATCATTTTTTGCCAAAGTGGCAAAGAACTGCTTCACCAAATCTGGGCAAGTCACATTGAATCTTCATGATATCATGCAAGCCCATCTTTCCAGTCACCCAGATGGCATCTTCAAAGTGATCGTTGATAGCCCAGGATGTCCACATTGATAGCTTGCATGGGTCTGAGATTCTCATGGGCTCATAGATGTCCATGAAGATGAATTCCTGCTCAGCGCACCAATATCTCCTGCCCGCTATGTCTTCATCCCTTAGGACATCATCATACCAGTTCTTCGACGGATGGCAGATGCTTGGGTCCTTGGTCTTTATGGATTCTCCTCACTTCCTTGTCTTCCGTGTGAGTGACGGACTTTGCAGGGTGCATTTGGTGGCAAACTCATCACTAGATCGATCATGCCTTGAGCGTCTCCGACCACCAAGAAGCACCACCTGTGAGAAGCAAAGGCGGGGTAGCAAAGGAAAGGTAAGGCTCATAAGTCATAAAGTAATATACTCGAGAAACATGCAAACAAGTCGGTACACATCTGGGCAGTAGATTGAAGCAAACTGCGACGTGACTCAGGCGGATGTCAAGGGTCCACAAGGCGGATAATCCGAGCGGGCGGATATCCAGCCGGCTCGAGGGGCGGAAAATCCGGCCCTTCGAGATGTGCAGATTTTCCAATCAAAAACATATCTAAAACTAGATGACTCATAACATGCAGAAGGAGTACACTACGATTGAACAACTGAACACCAGTTACCAAACAGCCTTCATTCATCCAGGTTGGTGCTGATCATGCACCCAATCAGCCCATGGGCACTTGGAAGACAGTGGGAGGAGAGTCTTGAATCTCACCCAAAACTCAGAAAGTGATGGGCCATTCAGCGGAAGAAAGGACTCAGTGACTTGAGAAAGGGCGCATTAGGGGAACTGATTGGTGAGCAACCGTTCACAACGGCCTCCCTTAGTCCTCCCGCAGATCTTTGAGCCGGATAATCCGGCCCAAAGTGACGGATAATCGAGCGGCAGATCCAGGCACCGGCGGTTGCTCCGGTGTTCTGAAAACCAGAATATTAGCAAATCCAGCTTATCTTTAGTTGGATATTTGCGAACTCATATGCATATACTTATCACGTCATATATGAGATGCATATTTACCAATAAGATGGGCCAACCTAGATCATCCGACCGAGAAACCTCAGGCACTCCAAGTTTTAAACATGACAAATGAGCCAGATGGGAGAGTGGTTTGTTGGAGAGGTAGGCTTAGGTTTAGAGGAAACAAACTGTTGATGGTTAAGTTTAGGAATGCTAAATGAAATAAATGAAACTTGAGTGATTTCCCATAAGAACATGGGTTGTCAAATAAGGCGATAGAGCTCTAAATAACTCAACTCCCCATAAAGAAGAGTGTGGTGTACAGACACCATACTGCAAATGTTATGGCATGGCACCGCGGAGATATATCTTAACCACTTCTCATCATTGAAGCTCACATATCATAATATGATATAAAGAATGATTTCTTAATGGTGGCATTATGGGGGGAGGGATGACTCAATAATTTAAAACCGCACTCCCCTATTTCCATGCCCACATCTAAACGAAATAAAGTTTTGAGACAAATTGTGTTTGCAAGATGGTTAAACTATACTCCTTGAATCAACTGATATTTAGCTCATTCCTCAAAAAAATAGAGAACCTTGCTTCATCAAGAGGCTTCGTGAATATATCGGCAAGTTGATCTTTGGTAGGAACATAGATGAGCTCAATATCACCCCGGGCAACATACCTAATAAAATGATTCCGGATCTCAATATCTTCGTTCTTGAATGTTACACGGATTATAAGGCAATCTTGATAGCTTTCATTGTCCTGTAGGAGGCACTGTCTGAAATGACACCGTGTTATTCCTTTAAATTTGCCTCATCCACAACAATTGAGTGCATCCACTTGCTGGCAACATATTCGGCTCCGGCGGTGGAGAGAGATATACAATTTTTGCTTCTTAGAAGACCAACACACAAGGACCTACCAAGGAATTGCAAGCCCCGGAAGTTGATTTCCTTTGTCACCCGCCCTATCCCCATCGGTATAACCATTGAGAATAAAACTTGAGCCCTTGGGGTGCAAATACCATATCTTGGGGTATCAACCCAATATCGAAAGATTCTTTTGAGAACCATCAATGTGACTCTCCTTAGGGCTTTGATACCATGCACACACACCAACACTCAACATATGTCCGGTCTAGATGCACAAAGTAAAGCAAGGATCCAATCATGGAGCGATATACCTTCTGATCCACCTCTTTACCATTGGGATCAAGTGCAAGATGACATTTGGTGACCATAGGAGTGGCCACAACCTTCAACTCGGTCATCTTGAACCTCTTGAAAATGTCTTGGAGATATTTTGCTTGATTAATGAAGGTTCCTTCTCTCAATTGCGTGATCTCAAAACCAAGGAAGAACTTCATCTCCCCCATCATAGACACCTCAAACCTATCGGTCATAAGCTTTGAAAATTCATCATTAAAAGCTTTGTTGGTAGAGCCAAAGATGATATCATCAACATATAATTGGCAAGCAGCTCCCCATTAACCCTCTTAGTAAAAAGAGTAGGATCGATTAGCCCAACAAACCCACGGTCCACCAACAATTCTTTAAGGTGTTCACTAAGCTCTAGGAGCTTGTTTGAGACCATAAAGTGCTTTATCAAGCTTATGACGTGGTTAAGAAAGTTGAGATCCTCAAACCCGGGTTGCTTAACATAAACCTCTTCATGCAAAGGACCATTAAGAAATGCCCTTTTAACATCCATTTGTTGTAACTTAAAGTTATGATGCGATGCATAAGCAAGAAGGATACGGATGGACTCAAGGCAAGACACATAGGTTTCTCCAAAGTCAATTCTTCAACTTGAGAGAAACCTTGAGACCAATCTTGCCTTTTTCCTCACAATATTTCCAAACTCATCTTGCTTGATGCTTGAATATCCACTTAGTGCTATAACATTGCGGCACTCCTTTGGCTTCTTTCTAATAGAGTCCACACTTTGTTGCGCTTGAGTTGTTGAGTTCTCATGCATGGCATCCACCCAATCCGAATCTTCAGGAACAAGATGTGTCTCGGTTGATGGAGATATAAGCATGATGGTTGCTAAAGTTAGCCAATTGCCTTCTGGTGGAGACCTCTCGAACATCACCCAGGACCTTGTCATGAGTGTGTCCACGGATTTCAAGGATCCTACTTATTGCAAGATGGCAGGCCTCGATCTCCTCCTTGGTTTTCTGGGCCTTGGAGGTGTCACTTGATCAACTTGATCATTTGGGTCCGCGTTCTTGCCCTTCAATTTGAGCTTCCTCAATTTCTTGAGAATGCTCAACCTCATGTGCGTGATCTTGGACAATGTTTGGTGAAGTGCAAATATCAAATGGTTGATCTTGAATGTGGTTGATCTTGTCCTTGATCTTGTACATGAGAGGAGGGTTTTCTTCTTGTTCTTGGGTTGGTGCATCATTAGCTTCACTTGATGGGTTTGTTGATGTTGAGAGAATGAGGCTCCAGGATGGTAGGGGAGCATAGTCCTTCAGGAGCGCCACGGAAGTGTCCTCAGTAGAGCGGAAAAATCCCACACCCATTCTTACTATGGCATCTTGAGGTATTTCATCACTGCACATACATCAACTTGCATCAGGAGCCATCATTTTCTTCGAACTTCACACTACCAAGATTCTAATGATAATCCGGAGGATACATCAAGAAGACTCTATAAGTGTGATTAAACATGTAACAAATATACCTCAGAAAGCTTTAGGAGCAAATTTAGACAAACGAACTCCTTTGATTTGGTAGAAACACTTAACGGAACACCTTGAAGTATGAGATGTGGAAGCATTTAGGTGAAGGTATTTCATATGGAGGTCTTGTTCAATCATGCGGAGATAAATAGAGTTAGAAGAATGACGACAGTGGAGATAGCCCATTTAAAAGTTATAAGCGGGATTGCTCTCCATGTCATAGACTATACCATATCCATAGGAAATCAGTTCTTCCTATAGCAACACCATTTGTTGAGGTGCTTAGCTGAATATTGATGGCAGATCCCTCATCACTAAAGAAATCATTGAGTGTGCAATTCTTGATCTCGGAGCCATTGTCACTTCTTATTGCCTTAATGAGGAGGTTGTGTGGCGTTGCACCTCAGTGGCAAAGTCAATGAATATTTGTTAAGTCTCATCTTTCGTGAAAGTAGACCCAAGGGTATCTTGAGTAATCATCAACAATCACCAAGCAATGTTTCTTAGCACCAAGACTTGCATGAGGTGGTAGGACCAACGAGATCCATGAAGGAGCTCCAAGATCCTCTTGGAAGAGATGATAGTCTTGCTTGGATGCGGAGAGTCATGCATTTGCCTTCAACACGCAAACCCTACAAACACGATCTTTAGCAAAAAACACTTTCCATTAGTCCCACGATATGGTTCCCCTTGTGAAGACTTTACAAAGTTCTCATGGTGACATGGGCTAGGCGGCGATGCCACAGCCAACCCACCCGCCTTCCCGAATAGGCACATCGCACTTGAAGTGGTAGTCCCAGAAAAGTCCACCACATACAAGTTATGTTCGCGATACTACAGCGACTTTTAGAGTCTTGCTCCACAGAGGACCACAATATCATTATCAATAAGCGGCGAAACCCATCTTGCCAAGGACGGAAACGGATAAAATTGTAACCAAGGTTTTGACAAGCATGACATCCACAGTGTTATGTTGTGTGCAACCACAACCTTGCAAAACCCAATACCTCGGATATGCAATTGTAAGCCAAGAGAACGGTGATATATGTTGGGCCTCAACTCCTCGATAAGATCCTTGCGCCGGTCATATGACTTGTACATCCACTGTCAAGTACCCATTTTGAACCTCCAGCGGCATAGTCCTACATGAGATCAATTCTTGGATTTAGGTACCCATTTCTCAATGGGTCCTCTTTTGTTAGCATCAAGGGTCTTTGGGACCCAAATAGACCAAGCAACATAACCATCATATGGGCCTACATATTTAGCATAAACATCACCATAATAATCTTTAAATAACACATAGTGAGGGTTAGCATTTCCCGCATTATCATCATTAGTGGTGTTGCCCTTAGGGGCTTCAGCATTGGTGTTCTTCTTTTGTGCGGGCTTGGCCTTTTGCTTGTTTTCCTTCTTTGCCTTGGCTCCATAACCAAGGCCCTCCTTCCCATTGTTTGATCTTTGCTTACTCAAGATATCATCCAAAGAAAGTTTACTTTGGGGAGAGGAGGCCTTAGCAAGTTCATCCTTCAACCTAGCATTTTCCTCAATAATATTTGCAATCACACAAGAGGTCATAGGTATGCCATATGAAGCAAGCCTAATTTGAAGTTACTCATTATGACTTGGATAGGAGAGAGTATTCACTCTTCAAAGCTTTGTGAGCTTTTTCTAGTTCATCTAGATCCTTCACAAGTTTCTCATGATCAACACTTGGGCCATTTCCTCTTTAAGCAATTTAGTCTTAGCCCTAGCATGATCTCTAGCTTTAGTGAGCTTGGTAATTTCATCTTGAGGCTCTTCAAGATTTTCTAGCCTCTCCCCAAGTAGAAGCTATAGTTCTTGACTTTCCTCAAGGGCATTTTAAGAGCATAAATTTCAAGAGTCTTCTCTCCCTATTTGACCCTTTTTCTCAAGCATATCGGTTTGTTGAGCTAAACGAGACATGAGATTTGAAACATGCTTTTTTGTTGATACCTTGTAGGTTAAGCAGAATTCATCAAATTCTAGCAATTCTTGTTTTTAGACTAACATCATCAACCCCTAGATCACTTGATATGTTAGGCATAGGGGGGCTAGGAGATGATACCTCGGAGGATTTGGCCATGAGACAACTTTCTTCCTCCACATGAATGACCTCATTGGGGGATTCACTTGGTGATGAAGAGTTAGTGGAGAGGGAGGCAGACCAATCCATTAGAGTTGCATCTTCTTCATCATCAACATCATCGTTACTCTTCTTGAGTTGATAGCACAATAGATGTGTCCAAGGGGGACCTTGCCATGAAGCAATGTGCATTCTTGTTATGGGGATTCTCATTGGGAGAGTCAAAGAGAGATGAAGAGGAAATGTTGGTGGTGACGATGGCGGCCAATTCCTTTGAGCTTTCTTCACTTTCCTCACTACTAGAACTTCCAACTTCATCGGAAGAATATTCTTCCCTAGTCACTAGCATAAACTTTTGGATGCCTCTTGCCCTTCTTGGTCTTGTTGTTGTAGAATTTCTTGTTTTGAGGCTTTTGAATATTTGCCCTTTGATTCTTTGCTCTTGTCCTTGGGGATGAGCCTGTTATGGAGCTCTCTATTCTCATAGGGGCATTCGGCAATGAAGTGGCGCTTGTCATCACAATTGTAGCAGATCTTGTTTTTGGACCAAAGCTAGTGAACCCACTCTTGTGGTTTCTCTTGATGTTGTCTTCCTTGGCCTTGGAGAGATCAACCCAATTGCGGAGAGAGCCATGTGATCATGGTAGTGGCATTGCAAATCTTAGGATAGGACATACTCCAAGATGCCCCATATATTGCTCTTGAGGGTGCACTTCATCTAAGGGTTGACCACCAAGGCAAGATTGTTCCCTTTTGACATACTGATGGCACGAGAGAATCATGAGAGTTTGCTCGAGCACCTTGAGGGCTTGCATCTCGTGCGGCATCTTGAGAAGAGAGAGGGAATAGCATTCTCTCCCAACAAGGTTCTTGACATCAATGGTACATATGGCATCACCCATTCAATGTACTTCTCCTTGATCAAGAGTCATTGATGTGGGTGGCACAATTAAGTCGGAAGTCATCGGCAACAATGAGGAGTCTTGAATACATGTCTTGATGATCTTCATCCGGTAGCCTCATGAATCCTTCGGCTTTATTCTTAAGAGCATTATACTTGTGCCTTCTCCAATGCAACTAGCGGCCAAACCATCCCAAGCTTCCTTGGCGGTGGTGTAGTTCCGAACACGAGGCAAATCCTTTGTCCCCACACTAGTTTGAATCATGTGCAAAGCGGTGTTGTTGAGTTGACTATCAACCGCTTCTCTTCTAGTCAACTTGTCGGGGTTGTAAGGTTTGAAGCCTTCTTGGATGATTCTCCAAAGTTCATTGGAGGCACTGCAAACATGAGAGCGGAACTCAAATCGCCAAGTATTGTAATTTTCAATGGAAAACTTAGGTGGGTCGCCCAGTGTTCAAATGAGGATGGGGAACCGGTATCTCGGGGAAAGGTGGAGCTACTCGATTGTAGCTCTCACCTCCCCTAAGTTCCCCTAGGAGATACAATGGGAGATTTGTTAGTGTTTGAAAGTTATCACCTTCCACCAGGTTTGGTAAGAAGAGGGTGGTGGAAGCACCTCCACTCTCTGACACCTCGCGTCCTTCACCTCTAGAGCATGGAACCCAGGCAGACGACTAAACGTCATCTTTTCATGCTTTCCATTTGGGCTTCCATTTTGGTTTCCATGAAGGCAACGAATTGAATTCTTCCATGGAAACCGTATCCGAAGACTCCTCGTTTGGCATACTCTTAGGCGGTTAAGCCCGAAATAAGGGCCGAGGCTCTGATACCAATTGAAGGACGTATAAGCACCCTAGAGGTGAATAGGTGCTAACCAATTTTTAGTTCTTTTTCAATTTGGGTTTGACACACAGTGAATTCTCTAGATATGCAACTAGAGTGAATTCACCTATGTGACAAGGTTATCTGAAGCAAAGATGTAAGCTACGCAATATATGGGAGATAGAGTGGGATAGAGGTACCGAGAGTGTAGCACGCGCTGACACGGAGATGATTCCCGTAGTTCCTTCCTTTGCAAGAAGGTACTCTACGTTTGGAGGAGTGTGGTTTGCTACGCAAGCCAAACCAACGACCACGAAGGAGGCTTCCTCAGATCTCTGTGAACAGCGCCACGAAGGCCCTGGCCACTTTGAAAGAGTTTCCTCGAGTGAAGAGCCGGGCTAGGGTTCTTGGGCACACATCCACAGCTGAATTGGAGGCTCCCAAATCTGTAACAGTACAACAATCAACAACAACACATCATCAACAAATCAACTGGGGAACCAAATAAGGAACACTGGCATGAGATCCCTCTGACAAGTGAGGGAAATGAAGAGCAGCACCAGTGAATGTAGATGGGGTGGCTTCTCCTTGAATCCCAAGATCAGAGCTTTGGTTGGGGAGGGAGGAGATCTTGCAAATGTTGACTTTCTTGAGGTGGCTCTAATGGGTATGAACTTTGCAGTCTTGTGTAATGATTGAGCAAGCAACCAGGGTAGAAGAAGGGGAATACTATACCCCTCCCAAAAATGGAGGCGTTCTTTATTGGAGACGGATAATCCGGTCCCAGAAGTAGAAATGAGATAATCCAACCCCAGGATAATCCGGCCGAGAACAAAAAAGCAGTGACAAGGAAATCACGACCAAATATCAAGCCTAAAATGCGGAGACATATTTCTTCCGAGTCCTTAGCCAAAATCGAGAGGCCGGATGTTTCCAAATATCCATTACCGGATAATCCGACACAATTTTGTCTGGACATTATCCGGGCAAATGTCCGGCCCCCTTCTTTGAGCTGCTTTAAATCAAGACTTGGCCAAAATCAGGCGGGATATTTCCAAGAATATCAAGCCCAGATGCTTGGCCTAGCCAAACTTTTCTTATTGCTTTTTTGTGAATCGACCAAATCCAACACTGCGCAAATAGTAAACTATGTAATCCCTGTACCACTTAATCAAGCATTAGTGTATCACATATATTGACATCAAACATACAAAACATAATGTGAGAGATGTTCTTTCATAGTGCCTCTATCTACCGGGTCCTCCAAGCAAGCCTTCGTCATAATAAAGCCATCTTCATCCACGTGGCATCGCCGTTTAGGACATCCTTCTTCATTTGTGGTGCAACAGATTGTTAGGAAAAATCAGCTTTCATATAGTCCAGAAATAAACCCTTATGTGTGTGATTCTTGTCAACTAGCTAAGAGTCATCAGTTGCCATATCCTGTGTCCACCAGTGTGTCCACAGTTCCTTTTGAGCTTGTGTTCTCTGATGTATGGGGTCCAGCACCTGCCTCTGTTAGCAAGCATTCATACTATGTAAGCTTTATCGATGATTTCAGTAAATTCTCATGGATATATTTGCTTAAGAAACGTTCTGATGTTTATCAAGTTTTCCTTAACTATCAAGCTATGTCGAGCGTAAGTTTGGTAGGAAGATAGTGACTATGCAAACAGATTGGGGTGGTGAGTATGAAAAACTCAACACCTTCTTTCAGAAAATTGGTATTACTCATCATGTGTCTTGTCCACATGCTCATCAACAAAATGGTTCCGTTGAGCGTAAACACCGTCATATTGTGGAAGTAGGGCTGTCCTTGCTTGCACATGCATCTATGCCTCTAAAATTCTGGGATGAAGCCTTCCTTACAGCCACCTTCCTAATCAATCTACTTCCTAGCAAAGTCATTAACAATGAGACTCCCGTAGAACGCCTACTCCACACTTCTCCAAACTATGACTCTTCGAATTTTTGGGTGTGCTTGTTGGCCTAATCTCCGTCCCTATAACAAACGAAAGCTTGCTTACAGATCAAAAAGGTGTGTGTTCTTGGGGTATAGTCCCCTTCATAAAGGGGTCAAGTGTCTAGATGTGACCACTGGTCGTGTTTACATTTCTCGGGATGTAGTCTTTGATGAAAATGTCTTTCCCTTTGCATCCCTACACCCCAATGCTGGCAAACGTCTTCGTGAAGAAACTCTCTTGCTACCACCACAAAATATTGCATGTACTAATGGGGACGTCTCACATGATGATCATATGCCTTTACCCATTATTCCAATTGTCACTAACCATGGCCAGGACACACCTCCACCTGATGATGATGATGAATCCCCATCTGATGCTGAACACAGTGACGAAAATTTGAGTCAAAATGATGAAGAAACGAGTGAGAACAGCTTCCAGCAAAATCCTGCAGAAAATGACGAACTCGGTGCTGATTCTGAGGAGGATTCTCCTGCAACCTCAGACCTCGCCGATCCCGAGGTGGATCCTGCCTCCCCTGCTGCCCCTGCTGCGCACAGCGGACAGCAGCCCACTCACGCTGGCTCCGTCCCGTGGCGTGTATACACGCGTCGCCTGGGCCAGCCGTTCGCGGGACCCGCCAGCAATCAATGCTCCTCCGACAGCACAGCGCCCAGACCATCAATCACCATCGCGGGACCCGCCACCGGCCCCGTCTCCTGCTTCCGCGCGTCAGCAGCGGTCTCCTCCGCTGATTGGCCAGGAACCTGGTACAGGATCCCCTGCAGATCCCCAGGCTGCTCCTGTCTCCACGGGATCCTCTGTGCCTCCATCTGCTGCAGTTGTTCCTGCAGCGAGGGTGCAAACCAGGCTACAAAAAGGTATTAAGACTCCGAAAATTTATACGGATGGCACAATACGTTATGGATTGCTTGCAGCTACAGGTGAACCATGTTCTCTCTCGGATGCTCTTGGAAATTCCAAGTGGCGCAAAGCAATGGAGGAGGAATATGATGCATTGCTTAAAAATCAAACTTGGACCTAATACACCTAGCTCCAACAAAATTGATTGATTGCAAATGGGTGATCGATCAAGAACAGCAGTGGCACGACAGTACAAAGCTCGCTTAGTTGCAAAGGTTTTAAACAAAGGTATGGAATAGATTATGAGGATACTTTTAGTCCTGTTGTTAAAGCAGCTACTATTAGAATTGTTCTATCTATCTCAGTTGCTAGAGGTTGGAAATTGCGGCAGCTAGATGTCAAGAACGCGTTTCTACATGGTGTTCTGGAAGAGGAGGTTTATATGAGACAACCACCAGGTTTTGAAAATCCAAATGCCCTCATTTTGTTTGCAAATTGGATAAAGCTCTCTATGGCTTGAAACACCCTCGAGCATGGTACTCTCGGCTAAGTTCCAAGTTGAATAGTCTTGGTTTTGTACCATCAAAGGCAGATACATCTTTGTTCTTATATCAGAAGGCAAATGTTACAATATTTATGCTAATCTATGTTGATGATATAATTGTCTCAAGTTCTTCAGATCAGGCCATTGCTGCTTTGGTTAAGGATTTGAATAAAGATTTTGCTATCAAGGACCTTGGTGACTTGCATTATTTCTTGGGAATTGAAGTGAAGAAAGTACAGAATAGCTTGTTGCTTACACAAGAGAAGTATGCTATGGACATATTGGATAAAGTTGGAATGCGAGATTGTAAGCCTTCTCCCACACCGTTGTCCTCTTCAGATCCTCTTTCTCTTGTGTCAGGAGAGCTTCTAGGCTCTGAGGATAGTACAAAATATCGCAACATTGTTGGTGCCTTGCAATATCTCACACTCACCCGACCTGATATTGCCTTCTCAGTTAACAAGGTGTGTCAGTTCTTGCATGCTCCTACCACAGTTCATTGGACAGCTGTAAAAAGGATACTACGTTATGTTAGAGATACAATTGGCATTGGTATCACCTTTCAGCCTTCTTCTTCTACATTTTTGAGTGCTTTCTCAGATGCAGATTGGGCTGGTTGCCTTGATGATAGACGCTCAACAGGAGGTTTTGCAATATTCATTGGGCCAAACTTAGTTTCCTGGAGTGCAAGGAAACAAGCTACAGTATCAAGATCAAGTACAGAGGCTGAATACAAAGCACTAGCAAATACAGCAGAGATGATATGGGTTGAAGCACTCTTAAGAGAGCTTGGAGTCAGGCTCAAGAAAAACCATGTCTATGGTGTGATAATCTTGGTGCTACATATCTTTCAGCAAATCCAATATTTCATGCTCGAACAAAACATATTGAAATTGATTTCCACTTTGTTAGAGAACGAGTGGCAGAAAATAGGCTTGCTATCAAGTTTGTATCTAGTAGAGACCAAGTTGCTGATGGTTTTACCAAAGCTTTACCTGTTAGAGGTCTTCTAGAATTCAGGCGTAATCTAAATCTTCTTCGTAGTTTAGATTAAGAGGGGCTGTTGAAACACTTGTATACGATATGTATTGGACACGGTGTAGTACACCGCCCCAATACATACGCCTTTGTAACAACCACGGCAGGGGTTCTTTCTGCCTATATAAACACGAAACCCGGACTCTAACGAGCTACCGGTTAAACCCTAGTTTACTAATACAATGGATATGCAGTCATAATCTCTTAGGAAGAACGTCATGCACATTGAGCTTATGCTGTTTGGGTTTGAAACCCTGCGTGCTAGGATGCTCTTTGTCACCTCAACCATAGTTGCATTGCTTCGTGCAATTTCTTCTTCGTGGCATGTGGTAGCAGGTTTAGCCACAAAGTCCCGAACATCTATGGTGAGACGAGAGAGCATAGGAGGGAGGTGCCGCCACCGCCGGGCCAGGACACTGATTCTTGCAGCCTCTCGGACACTGAGTCGGTCAAGGATGTTAACCAAAATATCGTCAGGCAAGCGGCCAATCCAATCTTCTCGAACGATCTGCATTTGTCATGGAAACAAATCTGAGTTGGTTCTGGTTGCTACCAGTCTAAAAGATTGAACATCCATAGTTCCAAAGATGCAATTATGATATACGGCAGCAAGGAAGAATTATGCAAGGGAAAAAAATTAGCGGAAGGCGGGGACAGGGAACTCACTCTCATCATGGCGCCCGACGCCGGGGAAGGGAGCAGCCGTCGCCGGAGAGCTTTTCTGATGGCCGGCGAGTGTCTGGTCTGCTCTGAATCTGAAAGCTTCGGCGGCGACACCCTGGAAAGACGCGTAGAGCATGTCTCCGCTTCTGACTACAACTCGAAGATTGAGGAAGGAACGGGTTCGTGGAGAAAAGAAGAAATCGATTTCCTAGCGACTCCGATATTCGATTTCGGCAGCAGCGAACGAAGATCCGGCAAGGCAAATCAGGGCGGCGGCGCTCTTGGATAGATAGGCTGATGGCGCGAATGCGGCTGCTTGGGTGGAGACTGGAGAGGACGGCGTGACGACAGAGAGGGAGCTGAGGGCAACCCTTCTTCTCAGAGAAAAATATATGGAGCGAATATCTCATGGTATTTGGTAATGTACAACAAAGACCTTGCTTCCATAGTGCAATTTTACCCAAAACCTGACTGGCTTTTCAGAGTTCATTACAACGGAATATTTACAACATAATCATTGAGTATCAGCTTGTCATTGATGGACAAACCTGATCTGTCAGACCATAAACAAAACACATGGTGTGATTTACAGGAACTCCGAAACCGTTTGTCATCGCTTGCTGGTACCTCGATTGAGTGAACTGTTTGCAACAACAAAATTCATATGAAAAATATGGTGTCCTTTTACATTCCAACAAATCAAGGAAGCATATGAAATCAGGAGACCAGATAGTCCATGCTTGAGAACTCAATATGCAATGGCGTCTGGAGCAAAAAGTGAGAGATCTTGTGTTTGCTCCAGATCTCACCGCTAAGCCTGTTTCAGTTTCCTGAAACTGGATTCGGACAGGCAAGAAAATTAATTTCAAAAGCTTATCACTGACTTGGTTTACAAATGGGAACCATCGAAAACTGGACGAAAAAACAGTCCCAACACCAACAAGAACAGCAAAATTGAAATGTCATGATCAATACCCAGTGATATACTTAGTTTCAAATAAAACAGCTCCTTACTTCAAAGTCAAGAAAATCAGCAAAAGTTACATCATCACAGATTCACCATTACTAGAGTACAAGTTCATAACAAACCAGCATGTTCAAAAGGACTCAGTAGTACATTTAGTGAGGCAGAAGAACTAAACTAACCCTCATACAACTCACAAAAGTACTGACAGTTAATGGACATGAGTCGTTTGCTCATGCATCAAGTAGTTAACCTCCCCATATTCACACTTACAAAATGCAGCACAGCTAACCTTTCCTACAGAATCGAGGGGAAATGCCTACACTAACAGGCCTTGATTTTTTTTTCTAAGAACCCCTGTTTAGATTTTCTGCTCTTATGTTTGCTTCCTAGTGATATGCATCCACAGCCTCGGGAAGCATTGGAGGAACTCCTTGTTCACCCATCGGTAATTCAGATTCACAGATAGATGCATCGAACCAATCCATGAGTGGATTCCCTGTCGGAAACAACGTGTCATCCATCACGTACATAGCTGTACTCATGTCATTCTCCTTTTCACCTTCAGAATGACGCAGACGTAACCTCAAATTGTAATGGACATATTGTAATTTACAGAGCTTGGCATACCCAAGATGATTTCTCTGTTGCATCTGTAACAAATCAAATGTGCTCGAGGTGCGCTCGCATCCTCTTGACAATGAGCACTGTGACACAATCCGCAAAGCAAACTTTTGTATTGCAGGATACTGTCTTCCAAAAGCCATCCACCATGCAGCTGCACAAATTCATTTACGCAATTAAATAACCAATTAACCATATACCTACAGCTTCTCACAGCCCATGCCCTATAAGACCAAAGCGCTTTAGTAAACAGTGTAATATAGAGCAGTATAGACAGACCTGGAGTCATATGGCGTGCAGCATCCCGTGCCTCTGTGGACTCAAATATCCCTCGGTATGAAATGAACTGATGAAGTTGACAAAGAGCATCCACTGCATTTTCAGTTGAGTCTGCAAGCTTTGATATTGCCAAAGTTAATTCATGCGCATATTTTGGTTCCCGGCATAAACTGTGTTTGTAGCTGTAATGGCCTTCAGGATTCAGCGCTCCAGCTAAATAAACAATAAACACAGAAAGATGGGTGGCATAATTAATTAGTGCAGACACAAGGAGAAAAAAAATCTTTGTGTTAAACTATTAATGAGTGAATCTAGAATCGCTCACCGGCAATCATGAAATTGTCGCTTTTCAGCATGGTCAGTCTAGTGTTAACCACATCCATGATTCTGTTAAAATCTGAAGAGCCACTTCCAAGCCGTTCTTGTAATTCGTGGTGGACAGAAATTGACCTTGACATAAATCCAGATATTGAGCTACCCTTTTGTTGATCAGCATAGCAAAGTAAACAGTAAATTGGCTCCAAGGCATTGATTACCCATTTTACTTTGTCCCACCATGGTCCGCTTGTAAGACAACCATATGCATGCTTTCCTTCAGGTTTTTTACTCCAAGTACTCCTCTTCCATTCTTTGGACAGCATCCATTTACTGAACTTGTCTTTCCTGTCCCAAAAACTCTGTATGAAGACAAAGATGGCTCCAAACCTAGTAGCATTTGGTGGAACTAGCTCCCCACCAACTTTTGCCTTCATTTCAGCAAGCAAAGTGTCAACACTGTAGAAAAACTTGTATATTTGCTCAGCGCTGTCCATAACTTGAGCAACTTCAGGGAATTTTGCTATGTCCTCCAACATCAGATTAACAGCGTCAGCTGCACATGGTTGCCAAACAATCTGGTTATACTCAGCTATCAGTTTGAGACAAGCCTTCTTATAACTGTCACCACTGTCCGTCACAACTTGAACAACATTCTGGACACCTATATCCTGAATAACCTGTTTAATCTCGCCATACAGGAAACCTACATTTCCTATCTTCCCTGTTGCATCCACAGACTTGTGGAAAAACATCCGACTGTTACAGCTTAGATAGAAGTTTACAGTGCTTGTCATTGTAGGCCCTGTCCATGAATCACACACTACGGTAACACCGTAGGCTTCCCATTCTTTCTTAAATTGACACAAATCTTCCTTCAGCTCTTTCTCAATGGCATCCAGATATACGCCATCAATTTCTTCACCTGAAGGAATGAACATGCCAGGACCTAGCTGCTGTGTTAGCTTCATGGCACTGCGGAAGTATGGGCAGTCTGCTTTTCTTCCAGGAATACCATTGGCATGAAACATTTTTGCCCAAGCTTTGCCAAGTTTTGATCTGGTCTCCTCGTTGTCTATCCTATCGATCAGAGTTTGTCTTGGTGCCTGCCTAGGCACATGACCTGCGTCCCTTCCTAGACGCCTAAGCCCTGACTTACCAAACTTCTTTTGTGGTAACACTCCCCTTCCACCAACACAGCTACCTGCATCACTAGCACTAGCACCTGCACTGCTTTCGCTGCCACTGTCATCACCGTGCTCGTACGTGCCATGGCTCTCCATTTTATGCGAACACGGGAACTCCTCCGGTGGTACTTGTTCCTCCATTTTGACTGGGATTTGATGTGCTTCTCTGCCATTGTCAACATCACGGCACGCGATGTTATGCAGAACTGCTTCCTCCATCCTCGTCCGATAATCTTTCGTCGCATTCTTCCTCTGCTTCAGATTTCGCAGGGAAATCACCATAGCTTTCCTAACTTGTGGCGGCACTTGGGTGCAGGCAGCGACGTGGCCACGCCTCCCTGCAAGGTGCTGCCTTAGCCTGGTCGCACCACCACCTTTCCTGGCCGTTGAACAGTACTTGCATCTGAAGCCAGCACCAAGTTTTTCACCATGAGTCCACACATTCTCCAGGATCCCGTCATCTGCAATTCCTGCGTGGCGGGGACAACATATCAATGACTCCAAATTTCCCCAATCCGGTCGGCACTACAGATGGGAAATGGAGTAATAACAAAAAAAAAATCGCAAACTAGCAGGTCAAACCATGCTCAACCGCGGAGATTGCTACAGGGAATCCACATATCAGGTACGCTAACCCGTGTGGTAAATCTCGCAATCCCCAATGCTTAATAGGGTTACAGGCGTCTTACCTGCTCCTTTCGAAGGAGGATGCGTGTCGCCGAGGAGGCCATCGCCTTCCACTTCCAGTGGCGCCGGCGTTGAGGCGGGTCGGCGGCGGCGGGCCATGTCTTCCTGGACTGGAGCGTGGGCTGTGGACTGCAGTGTGGTGTTGGCAGTGTTGTGGTTTCCTCGGCCAGAGCAACCAATTCGATAGATTTGGTGGTTGAATCGAGAAATCAGGCGACCCTGCGCGCGCTATCCAAATTCATTCGCTCATTTGCGCGCGCTCAAGCGGCGAGGCGAGCAGCCGTTCTGGCGCCAAAGAGAGGAGGCCGTGCAACCGTTCTGGCGCCAAAGAGAAGAGGCCGTGCAGACTGCCAAGAGAAAGCCTACCCGTCGGATCGGAGATCTACGGCGTCGCGCTATTATTGTTTCACTCGCAGGGTCTGAACTTTGAAGTCATACACACACCTCAAACCAAACACTCAGCTTCGTGCCTGTGGAAACACAGAGCAGACTAGACTAGAGCAAGTTACCCGTAGCTCTTTATTTCCAAACACGCGAAATTCGTATTTCAAAGTTTCAAAAAATCTGAAATAAAATTCTAAGAGTAGCCAATGATGTATGATACAAACGAGGAAAATCTCAATACGATACAGCAGCATCCAGGGACGGAGGGAGTACTACTCATCAAGGGTCGAAGCATCATTTCATGAACGATACAGCAGCATCCAGGATAAGCAAGTTTCACTTCACTTACAAGTGTAACATGACGTAGATGGTAATGCAGTCATATTTTAGCAAAACTATTCATGAAAAGATATGTGACTTTGACAAACAGATCATGAAATAGGAAGCAGAACAATGTTTAAGAGACTGAATGGGATCCTACAGGGCGTTAAGAACACATGAAATTTTTCGACATTGGCTGAATGTAAATTGCATACTGCTTCACAGTTGAATGAAAGAGAAGCCCGAGACAAGTCACCATGTATAGATAGCTCCGAGAACTTAAATCTGTCCGGCAGACTTACATACTAGACTAGTGGCAGGGCCTCAGCAAATAGATAAAAGTGCTAGGTGCTAACACAAACACATGCTAGGATCCTACACGGCGCAAATCACAGAGCAGGGATACAGAAGAAAATAAGAACTCCCAAGCTAGCTAATGCTCCTGCTCCTGAATGAAGAGGCAAAACTTACATGAGACACCCCATTAAAATCTACAAAATAAACTAATAGAGGCCAATTCAGAAAGCCGCTGAGGTCGTTCTCCTGAGTTGATACTTGGGTTCCGGCAGAGGCACAGCGCAAAGCATCATGTTCAACGCCTGAAGCAGAAAAGTGGGTGAAGTAGTCAGTGTAATGTACGGAGGATTTGCAAAAGGTCGCAACACTAAATCCATCAGAGTAGACGACAAAAGAAGATTCACAAACTGTAGGAAGCTGGATAATGTTTGCCTGGTAGATCATATTAGAATAAGCATACATAGCTTGCTGAGAGACAGGTAAATTAACCCCTGGTGACACAAGTCACACAACCTTTGCATCAGAGGTGCAGCACTGCCAAGTACTCCCTCCATTCCGAATTATAAGATGTTTTGGATATTTCAATGTGGACTACGTATGGACTAAAATGAGTGAACAGACAATGCGTCTAGAATCTAGATACATACGATTCAGAAAAAGCTAGAACATATGTAATTCGGAACGGAGTGATACCATTTTTTGGCCACACAGAAGATGAAAAATGGATAATAAATTTGCAATGCCAGAAAAATGAAATATTTCTAGAAATTCAATCTAATGCATCCTTGCTAATCAGAAATGAAAATATTTCTAGAAACATGTTTGAATCTGACAGATCCCTGTTAATCTTATGATGAGTTATTTATTTAACTAATTAATATCCTAGGGTTGATAAGATTAAATAGAACATTCCAAAATACAGCCAACTCAGCAAAGATCTCTCCAAAGTTATATTTGACTTGTATATCTAGGTTAGGACCAGAACCGAATACAAAAGCTTAGCAACAGTAATCAGGTAGCACTATCAAGCAACTCAGTTGATATTACCCCTGATCATGCAAATTGTAAATGAACTCGTAAAACAAACAATTAGTTGTAAAAACTATAAGTACCACGTGTCCATCAGGAAGATGCAGCTAACAGAGATCAATTACAATTGCATATCACTCACTAACAGTAACATATCAAGGTAGGAATGGCAGTCCTGCAACTGGTAGCTGATTCCATAAAATAGTGCAGCAATCAAAACTACACTTCCAAAGAAGTGGAAAGATTCGATGTACTCTCTCCATCTAAAAACAAGTGTCTCAAATTTTTCTAGATACGGATGTACCTATAACTAAAATGTGTCTAGATACATCTGCATCTAGACAAAAGTGTGACACTTATTTTTGGACAGAAGTAGTATGACACATCTCTCAATTACAGTAAACGAAATTGAATGACAAGATAAGGTAGCAATGTCATTTTTCGATAAGTTGGCAATAAGGAGAGAAACTAGTTTTTCCTCATAATACAGCTTTGTTTAACACTTCTTAGAAAAATCTGCAGCAGACAGTTCCTAGTTCCTACCTCTTTATTGCAACTTATAACCGAAAGTAGACTCTATCATCAGAACTACACCAAAGAACTTTGGTGTAACATTTCTAATGCAGGGAGCAAATCAGAAGCGTTGATTAGAATAAATGTAACATAACCCCGCAATATCCACAAGGAGTTGTAGAATTGTAAGAACAAATACGAATTAGAGCCTTTGTTGTTATCTGGCTATTTGCATTTACTCCAACAGTTATTTGAAGCCATTAACCTAATAACTATATAAACCAACAGGCCAAACTGTACATGGTACACCGTACTTTAGTTCCGAACCCACCAAATAATGGCAGAGCCCCAGAAGTGGAAGCAAATATTTATGATTATCGGATGTGATAATCATAAACTAGGAGGGGATTGTAATGCTTGATATATACAGGTCTTTAAAGTACTTAAAAACTACAAATTTGAGAACAGTTGAGAGTATGAGCAAAATCACATTGATTCCCTATCAGGTAATCCAACTTCTATTTAGAAATAGAAATTGGACATAGCAGGGCAAAATTTGAATGGTTAACATACCAAGAATAAAACAGCAATTTTACTAGGGAAAAGTATGGCATTTCAATAAATAGTATTAGAAAAAAAGGGAGTACCTTTTGCCTCTTCAGCCTCTCATTCTCCTCTTCTAAACGGGATACCTTGTTTTCGAGTTCATTAGTGTAGGCCTGTTGCAAATATGATGTAAGTAATACATAAAAAAAAAAAAAACATTGAAACTAAGCAAGTCATCATTTGTATTTTTAAATCAACAAATTCAAGCACATAGCATTGATAACCCTTCATGAAACATGATTTGTAGTTCTAGCATTGTTGATAAAGTAAGTTTTAAGAAAATAGATCAGATATATATCACAACCTGCTTCCTAGCCCTTGAACGGGCAGCCGACTCCCTATTCTTGATCATCCTCTTCTGCCTTCTCTCCACAAACTTATTCGGGCCATCTCCTGATACACCACGCTTTCTCCCAGGTGTCTGGGAATCAGAAATTGGACTGACCATTGGTGATCCATCAGAGTAAGCAGACTCCGGAATAGCACCAGGCCCAACAACATTCAGTGGCTGGGGGACTAACTGCATGGGCATATAAGCACCAGGCACAATTTGCTGCACATGCTGATGAATCTCGGTTGCTGCAAGCTGCTCCTGATATCGATCTAACCACTGTGCCCCGGATGTCAAACCGGTGGCTCCAGCTGCTGTGGCACCTGTCCCCACCAGACCCACATTGCCAGCATCGTTCGAGTTCTTGAGACAACCTTCAGTGACAACCCCTGCTTTGACCAAGAAATCCTCAAGTGTCATCTCCCCAAGTGTCGGCTGCCTCTCCCGCTTGCGCCGACCACCCTCCGGGACACTCCTTTTCGGTTCACCCTGGATGCCCCGCCACACCTCATCCACTGTCTTCTTGCTGAGCCCGTTTGGCATCGTGATGCTACCCTGGCGCAAGAGGCTTGAACTCGGCTCATACTGGCTGGTAGTTGCAGCGTCAGGCTCCATGTCATCAGGAAAGACACTCCTAAGCAGCTCATCGAGGTTCATACTCTGCAAGGGTTCCCCCAAATGGTTCTGCACCTCATCGAGGGTGAGGCTGTACAGAGACCCTTGCCTCGCCAGGTTCTGCACCTCCCCGCGCTGCGAGGCGCCGGCGCCGGCACCGCCGCCGCCGCGCCCGGACCGCGATGGCAGTTTCCGGCTCCCCATGAGCAGGCAAAGGCCTATTTGTGCTCGATTTCTGCCAAGCCGAAACCTTTGGATTCCAGGGGCGGATCTAGATGGTGCGCCGGGTGTGCACCGGCGCAAGAAGAGATTCTGGAGCTCAGCGGGGGCTTAACTAATCAATGGATGGATACAAGCCCATACCTCAAAACCCCAAATGGCGAAGGATTGAGGACGGGGTGGGGACAGCAGGGACACGATGCCGGGATGAGGAAGAACGGGAACGGCGATGGCGGCGGCCCGCGTGAGAGGCGGAGGGGTTTGGGCGCGGGATTGGGGCGACGGCGGTGACGCTAAGCTACGGCAAGGCGGCAGGAGAGATTTCGAGCCGCGCTGGGTCGGGTTGGTAGGTCACTCAAGGAGAGGAAGAGGAAAATATGCCACGGGACGGTGGACGGGTGGAGGCCGCAGAGAAATACAGCACGAAGGAGTGCAATTTATGATTTTTTTTCTTCGAAGCATTTATGACCTATTCCTTCTTCACTGCTCTTGCGGTTGATTTCTATATCCAGAAAGATCTCATAAAATTACTTGTTTATGTGAAAGATTTTACGAAATTATCTTTTTGTTTGTCTCCGTCTCCGTCGAACAGCGTCGTCCTAATTTATGATTTTTCTTCGAAGCATTTATGACCTATTCCTCCTTCACCTCTCTTGGAGTCGATTCGAACAAAATTGACCTATATGCAGAAAGATCTCATAAAATAACTTATTCTCCAGAAATATTTTACGAAATTATCTTTCTGTTTGTCTCCATCTCCATAGGATAGCGTCGTCCCAATTTATGATTTTTCTTCCAAGCATTTATGACCTATTCCTTCCTCGCCTCTCTTGGAGTCGATTTGAACAAAATTGACCTATATCTGAAAAGATATCATAAAATAACTTGTTCTTGAGAAAGATTTTACGAAGTTATCTTTTTGTTTGTCTCTGCTCCATAGAAAAGCGTCGTCTCGGACGACGCTGTGGCCGCACAATGTTGTGCTTAATGGCGCTATGCACTATGCGGTCATCGTTAGAAGCGGGGCCCACTTCACATGAGCTTGGCTCCATTGACCGTGGCGCCATGTGCTATGTAGCTTGGTTCCACCCGTGGTCCTTAGCCATTTTCCAGCCGCGACGGAACGCTTCGAATACATGCTCTCAAATGAGGACGGCGCCATGCACGGTGTTGTCCTGAATGGTGCCGCTTGGTTACATCTGGAACGGAGCCATACCTTGTACATGTACATGATGTTCAAAATACACATGCCAAATATAGTTCACAAGGCTATGCAATTACAAAAAAAAGCAAATTAGAATATATCGAAATAGTTCACATAAATAGGGTTTACCAAGAGAGATAGGTTTGAGCACAAGGTTTTACAACTTAAAAGTGCAAGAAAGTTCATGAATTAGATTGGGTTGAGCCATAAGGTTTACAACATCAATCGCAAAATAGTTGTAGTCGAGCCCGTCCACAAAAATAGATAGGGTTCTGCCATAAGGTTTCTACTAAGTACAATGCATGTACTTCCCCTTCCGCTTCCTCACAGCATCTGCCACTTCCTCCTCCCTTGCAAGACGAGCCTTCTATCTCTAGTTCTTACTCTTTTGCTTTCTTAGCATCTTCTACTATCTTTTTTTCAAATGGTGCTTTTCCACGAGCTTCTTCAAGCCCATATGTGCATCATCCATCCTCCCTTTGGTAGCTATGCCTCTCCTCTCCGTCTTTCTCCTCGATTCTCTTCCTTTTAGGTTCCATCCTATACTTCTTGACCTAAAGTTCCTCACACGTCGGTATCTTTGGTGCCTCCCACTTCATGCTAGCATGGGATCGTCTCAACGTATCTATAATTTCTTATATTCAATGCTAGTTTTATGACAATACCTACATGTTTTATTCACACTTTATAATGTTTTTATGCATTTTTGGGACTAACCTATTAACAGATGCCACGTGCCAGTTCCTGTTTTCTGTTGTTTTTGATTTCAGAAAATTTGTTTTACAAATATTCTCGGAATTGGACGAAACAAAAGTCCATGGCCCTATTTTCCACGGAGTGTTCCAGAAGACCGAAGAGGAGTCGAGGAAGGCCAGCAGGGGCCCCTCCCCATGGCGGCGCGGGGGCCACGACGCGTGACATGGGGAGGGAGCCCCGATGTCTCACTGCGCTTCTATTCCTGTGACAGTGTTGGGCCTCCAGAAGCGAGGTTTGTAGAACTGGCCAAATCCCTTAAGTGAATCACCCAAGGTTTATCGAACTCGGGGAGGTAGAGGTCAAAGATATCCCTCTCAAGCAACCACGCAATTAAGATACAAGAAGTCTCTTGTGTCCCCAACACACCTAATACATTTGTCGATGTATAGGTGCACTAGTTCGAAAGAAGATAGTTAAATACAAGTAATATGGATGATTGTAAGTAGTAATTGCAATCTGAAATAAAAATGGCAGCAAGCAAACATGTAGCAGAACTTGTTGGAACGGTGTTTCAATGCTTAGAAACAAGGCCTAGGGATCCTACTTTCACTAGTGGACACTCTTAACATTGCAATCATAATTGAATATAAATAAGCACTTCATCATACTACTCTCCTGTAGAATAAAGAACTCAAATTCATTGGGCAAGTGTGCAAAAGCACACCTCAAAGGCATATTCCCAAGTACTAATAAACACCCCACACTGTCACCGTGAGCATTCATAGGAGGTACTAACACACCACAATTCATAAGAGTTACACACACATTGTCACCATTACACCGAGGTCACGAGTAACTCCAAAGTTCACATAATAAAACACTTGAATAGCATATGACATCTAGATTGCAAAGCCTATGATCACATAGATGAACAAATAAGTACTACTCTCAAACACTCTCTTGTTGGATAACAAACACCATTCATTGTGTAGGGCTACAAGAGCACACCTCAAGGCAGTAAACAAGCTCCACAACATCCGGAGTTCATATTAAAGTAACCTCTAGAGTGCATAATAGACAAGAGTAACATCTACATATTCATATAGATCACACCATGGGAGAGAGAGATGAACCACATAGCTACCGGTAGAGCCACTCAGCCCGGGGGGATGAACTACTCCTCCTCATCATGGGAGACAACAACGGCGATGAAGATGGCGGTGGTGTCGATGGAGATGGCTTCCGGGGCAATTCCCCGTCCCGGCGGCGTGCGGAACAGAGACCATCTCGAACTTGGCTTCGCGATGGCGACCGTGGCTTTTTTCGTATCGTGGCTTCTTTTTAGGGTTTCGCAGACGGAGAGACTTTATAGGCGAAGGGCAGCCTCGGAGGGTCCCGAGGGACCCACAGGGGGCGCGGCCCCCCCTTGGCCGCGCCGCCACCAGGTGGGGCCCCTTGGCTCCCCTCTCCCTCTTCGGTGTTAGGACCTTAGTAAAATATAAGATCGTGGGCTTTTGTTTCGTCCCAATTAAGAATATTTCTGTAAGAATTTACGAAACCAAAAGCAGTAATGATGGTAACCAAGCATCTTGTTAATAGGTTAGTTCCAAAAAATCATTATAAAGTGTGAGCAAAACATGTAGTTATTGTCATAAAACTAGCATGGAACATCAAAATTATAGATACGTTGGAGAATATCAAGCATCCCCAAGCTTAGTTTCTACTCGCCTCGAGTAGGTAAACGATAAAAAGAATAATTTCTGAAGTGACATGCTACCAACATAATCTTGATCATTCTATTGTAAAGCATATGAGATGAATGAAGTGACTCAAGGCAATGATCTATAGTTTGCTAACAAATAGATAACATATAGCAAAACTTTTCTTGAATAGTACTTTCAAGACAAGCATCAAAAAGTCTTGCATAAGAGTTAACTCATAAAGCAATAAATTCTTAATAAGAGGTTTTGAAACAACACACAAATGATGATTAAGTTTCAGCAATTGCTTTCAACTTGTAACATGTATATCTCATGGATAGTTGTCAACATAAAGCAATATAACAAGTGCAATAGGTAAACATGTAAGAATCAATGTACACAGTTGACACAAGTGTTTGCTTCTAAGATAGAAGGAAGTAGGTAAACTGACTCAACATAAAATAAAAGAAAGGCCCTTCGTAGAGGGAAGCATGGATTACTATTTTTGTGCTAGAGCTTTTATTTTGAAAACATAGAAATAATTTTGTCAACGGTAGTAATAATTCATATGTGTTATGCATAAGACATCCTATAAGTTGCAAGCCTCATGCATAGAATACCAATAGTGCTCGCACCTTGTCCTAATTAGCTTGGATTTCCATGGATTATACATGCATTACATATGTTTCAACCAAGTGTCACAAAGGGGTACCTCTATGCCGCCTGTAAAGGTCCAAGGAGATAGATCGCATTTGATTTCTCGTTTTGATAGATCTCAACTTGAGGACATCCATACCGGGACAACATAGAAAACAGATAATGGACTCCCTCTTTTAATGCTTAAGCATTCAACAACAGATAATATTCTCATAAGAGATTGAGGATTAATGTTGCTTCCACCATGATACATGGCTTTGGTTGGCGGCCCAATGTTCTTCTCTAACAATATGCATACTCAAACCATTTAATCATGATAAATCACCCTTAGACAAGACGAACATGTATAGCAACTCACATGATATTCAACAAGGTGTAAAAAGTTGATGGCGTCCCAGAAACATGGTTACCGCTCAACAAGCAACTTATAAGAAATAAGATACATAAGCTACATATTCTTTACCATAGTTTTTAAGGCTATTTTCCCATGAGCTATATATTGCAAAGACAAGGAATGAAATTTTAAAGGTAGCACTCAAGCAATTTACTTTGGAATGGCAGAGAAATACCACATATAGGTAGTTATGGTGGACACAAATGGCATGAGTTTTGGCTCAAGATTTTGGATGCACGAGAAGAATCCCTCTCAGTACAAGGCTTTGGCTAGCAAGGTTGTTTGAAGCAAACACAAGTATGAACCGGTACAGCAAAACTTACATAAGAACATATTACAAGCATTATAAGACTCTACATCTTCCTTGTTGCTCAAACACTTTTACCAGAAAATATCTAGACCTTAGAGAGACCAATCACGCAAACCAAATTTCAACAAGCTCTACGGTAGTTCTCCACTAATAGGTTTAAACTACATGGTGCATGAGCTTAAACATGACCTACTTGAGAGCTCAAAACAATTGCAAGTATCAAATTATTCAAGACAATATGAAGCATTTTCTGTTTCCAACCAAATATCAATAAGTGCAACGGTTTTCAACTCCGCCATGAACATTAAAATAAAAGCTAAGAACACATTTGCCGGTACCTGGAGGAGCGGTACCTCACGAGGGAGGGATCCTCAGAGGGATAGGGCGAGTGCAGGGACGGTGTCACGAGTTACCTAGCCGGAACACGCACGATGGCGGGCCTCCCCTGCTGTCTGGAATTATCTGGCGCTTCCGCGTTGTTACAATGAGTTGTGGTTGTGTCTCTAGGGCTCCCGGGATCCGGCTTATAAAGGCGCACGGATCTAGGGTTTACATGGAGAGTCCTAGCCGGAATACAAGTTGCCTAACTACGGTACAATGTCTTGCCGTTACGTCAAGGATCCGCCTTCCTCCTAGTACGTGCTGGATCCGGATACTTCATGGGCTGTCACGGATCCGGCCTCCTTCGTAGGTCGGCGAGATCCGGCTTCAGTTCCTGGGCTGGACTTCATCCTTCAGGATCTCAACAAGCTGGGCCGCCCGATGGGCCACATGCCTCACCACCCTATGGGCCACCCGGGCTTGTCGGATCTGAGGCCATGCCGTTGATATACCCATAAGTATACCTACAACATTAGCCCCCGAAGTTCTCCGAGATTCATCATTCCTCCGACTTCATTCAGCTCGGAAACGAAGATAATCTTGAAGAGCTTCAAAACTTCTTACTTGATTCCGGGTTCATCCCGGAAATCCTTCATCTTCAGATCACGCTTAACAACGGAAGTTCCACTTTACCCGCGCACAACCTCCTCATTTCCCCAAATTTTCGCAGATGCAAATCTTTAGCCGGAATTTTCGGGAATGCATGGTTAAGTTACCTCTACGTCGTTTTACCGCATTTGACCTAAAACACGTGTCATGCATCCAACGGTGCGACCGTTCCGCTTCAACCGTTGGATCCGAATCCCGAATCTCCGCGCGCGGCCTATAAATACCCCGCGGCTCGTAAATTTCCATTCTTTCACCTCTCCTCACCACCTCATCTTCCTCCTCGCGCCGCGCCGCCCAACGGATCTCGATCCGGCGAACTTCGCCACGGTGAGCTCCGCGCGCCGCCAATCCAAGCCTCCCCTCGCGCCAAGATTCCTGCGGTTGAACGGGGATTTCTCTCCGCCGCCGATTAAGTGGTCTTCGCGGGGCAGTCTTCCTCAAGTTCGGCGACCTCGTCTTCACCGGAGCTCCGTCGAGCCACCGCGCCATTAGCGGTAAGTGCGCCGGACCTTTAGAAGATAGACTTAGTGTAGAAGACAGATTAAGTGATCCGGGTACTCAAACAATTTGTATGGGCGCAGCCGGAAGCATGCCACTTGATTCATCGCACTGTCTGGTAGTTCTCCGAGTAGCCCCGGATCCCAATCCATGGGAACCAATATCCGGATCCCATAGCATTCCTACCACCATATGTTTCCGACATCGGGCTAGCTCAACCATTTTCCGCATCTTCCAGCACCGCTAAGCCGGATCCCCTCCCTCAAAGAGCTTCAAGAAGAACTCGAGGACAAGCTAGGATGGCAGCCAAAGTACAGGAGCGGAAAACAAGAAGGCATCCAAGGCCCGGATCCGTGAAGGAGAGCGGGGTCGGTGGTGGCCTGCGCTGCCGTGCGGGGCTTAGAGAGCTCAGAACGAGGGCATGATCTCCACTCACTGGAGCTTCACTCGTGACTCCATCGTCCCCAAGCCAGAAGCCGGAGAAATCGTCATGACCAAGGCTTGGGTGGAGCGCGGATTATCGCTCTCCTGTTCGGACTTCTATCCGCGTCCTCAACACATACGGGCTCCACCCCACAACATCTGCCCAAACTCATACCTCCTCCTGTCCAACTTCGCTCTCTGCGAAGGGCACCTTGGGATCCGACCAGATATCAGAGTATGGCAGTTCTTCTTCCGGGTGAAGAAAGAAACTAAGGACAAAGCAATGGTGAACTGCGGGAGCATGACGTTTATGCTCCGCCCTAGCCGTATGTATCCTCCCCACGACTCGCATGAACCGTCCGGTACTGGAACGCCGGATGGTTCTATGAGAAGAACGCTTCAGCCGGACATCCATGAAGGCTTGCGATTCATTAACGAGCCTCCGGAAGAACTTGCGAGCCGGGCTTAGTTCCTTCGCCAAACCCCTATCCTGGAGAAGGCAGCGCGGGAGAATCTCCTGGTCCATGACGGACTAACCGGATCCCTCACACTTAGCTGGTTCTCCCGGAGGATCCGGCCCTGCGCCACAACGCACGCTTGATGGCGCTGCAGACGGACGATCTCCTCCGGGTGACCCGCCCACGATCTTCCTACACTCTCCGAAGAGAAGGTTCAAGACTCAGTGAAGGTTCCCGAGGCCAACAGTCCCGAACGATCAAGGACATATACACAAACGGTGGTGTCCTCCGGTAAGCTCTGTTCCTTTCATTGCTTCAAACTACAAGTTTTCGGATATTAACTTTTAACTTCTATGCATGTTCCTCCAGCTCAACACTTTGGCGCGCACCATCATTCGTGTCCCTGTCAGCGGTGACGCGATGGAGGAGGTTGGACGAATGATGAGGAAGAGGAGCAGGCAGCAAGGCGACCCCTCGACCTACGAAGCGTCCCCGCGCCAACGCTTCCGCTCGAAGCCGGAGCTAAGCGGCGAGGCCTCCGCCAAGAAGCCAAAAACACGTAAGCCTCCGCTAGACTCGAAAAGCGGAGCGCGAGCATAAAGATGCTTTCAACAGCTGCAAACGCTCGCGCCCCAACATCCCCGGCGCCCCGTAAGTTTCCGAATATGATGCAATTTTATCTTGGCGAAATTATTTCTTACTTAGTCCTTTCACTTGCTTGCAGGAATCCGAGTACCGCCGCCATGGACCACCAGCCAAGAGCCCATCACCAAGTACATGAAGAAGTCTCCGGCTGTTGGTCCTGCTACTCCGATTCCGCCATGCCTCTCACCCTACTCCTCGGCCACTCCCCCTCAAGCCGATCCGTCTCCCCCTCCTGCCGCAAACACTCCACCGGAGATAATTCCGGTTAGCAGCAGGTGGGCGGGGAAGATCCTAAGGCCAAAGGCCCTGCTCAAGAAGACGCGGAAGAACAAGGCCAAGGAGAGGCTGAAGTCACTTCTTCCGAGAAGGCCGGAGATGGCGCTGGCGACATCGTCGCTTTTCAGAACTTTGGAGATCATCACTTCCACCCCCAAGGCGTATGCTACCAAGTTTTTCAACAAGCTGTCTGAGGAGAAATGGGAGCTTGAACAAGACCTGCTCAACGCCATGCTGAACAACGTGGGGTAGATGCCGGGACATCGGAGATTCAAGATTTTAAGAAGGATGTCGGCCAGTTCTTCGACAAGCTCATCTGCAAGCAAAAGGTACTCCCCAGTAGCCCCCAAGCATGTAGGCGGAAACTCAAAATAGTTAGCGCTTAGATGCTTAGAGAAAAATTACTTCCGGGAAAGTTTTTTAAATTGGACCAGTAGCCCCCAAGCATTATGGCGGAAAGATTCCGGCAATGATGCTTTGAAAGAAACCACTTTGAAGGCGGAATTTTTACTCCTGCACTGTTTATGTTTTACAGGAACAGCAGGCGCTGCATTACGAGCTTCACAAGAATATTGCCCTGCAGCGCCGCGTTACTCTGAGTCAGGCTGAAAATATCCAGACTCTGAAAGATGAGAATGCGGAACTGTCCAAACAACTAGCGGACGCCCAAGGTTGGTATCCGTCTTTTTCGTCATTAGTCATATTCCGAGTTTGAACTTGCTGTTAACTTACTTTATTATAGGCGCATCCTCTTCCCTTGCTACAGCCTCATCCGAACTTGAGAACCTGCGCTCCTCGTACCAAGATCTGGAAACGAAACTAAAGGAGGCGGAACTAAAAGAGGGAGCAGGCCGAGAAGCAGCTGGCGGAGAAAGAAATCCGAGTTCATCAAGGAAAAGGGCGAGCTGATATTGAAGAAAAATGCTGACAGCGACCATCAAAAGGCAGCAAAAAGAGCTCAATGGACTCCGGAGTATATGGAGAGCAGCATCACTGGGATTTGCTCAATGAGAACATCTTGGGTACTATACTGAAACCTTGTCCAGCTCCGACTTTTTACTTTATGCTCAAATTGTATGCTTATATCTTGGCTGTTTTATGCAGAGCCGCTTGGGTATCCGGAACAGCGCCGGAATTTGTTCCCGCGGGATGACCTTCTTCAACTTGCAGGCGATGACTGCAAAGATCTCATCTCCGCCTCCCGCAAGATATGCTATAACCTATCCATCAAGAGGAGTCGCACTTGCAACTTGCAAGCTTGTTGGAAAGATGGACGTTCTGCCGGAGCTGGTGACGGATCTTAAGCATCATCAGCCCGAGGCGCAGCTGCATTGTTGACTATGTGCAGCATAATCCGGAACTTGATCTTGATCGAGGTGACCACGGGCGTTCCTCCGGATGCGGATGTTAATGCGCTCCTGGATGCAGTGAGCGGCTACGACACCCGTATCGCGCGCAGGATCCGTCATGAGGAATTCTACGACAAGGTCGTTCTTCCTGCAAATGAACTTCAGAAGGAGCTCGACGCGAAGGCGCGACCTGCGGAATCCGGAACCCAAATCACCTGGACCAGAAGACTCCCCAAGAAGAACCCAAGACCAGCACTGCAGCTACAGAAGAAGAAAGTGATGAAGACGTGTCGTCTCCGGCCGAAGATGCCGAGAAAAAAGATCCAGAAGGCAAGACTTCTCCGGCCAAGGGGGAGTGACAACTTTTTTCCTGCGGGAGAAACAATGCATCATTTTGGCCCCAAAGTGGGTTTGTAATAAGACTTTAAATTCTTAAGTAGCTAGGAAACGAAACTACTATGCATGGGGCGGAAACACTTATCTGCTATCCGCTAAAATTATTCGCATGTTTCGTTTTATGTTGAAAAGCAAGTGCTGATTTGATTGTTTTCCGGCTTGCCCGCTTGACCTTCCGCGAGCCGGAAGACCTTAACCGGAGACGCTCGCCAGCGGCGACGAAGCCCAATGCGCTCCGTCCATAACCGCGGAAACAAGCCCCAGGCATAGGTGCCGGAAATCGCTACTAGGAATCCACGAGTTCTCAATGATAACAAAATTTCCGTCGGAAAACTTAAACTTACGTCCTAAAGGACGATTTTGAAAAAATCTTTCATACACGCCTAGGCGGGAAACATCCAGCTCTGTTTTAGTCGGAAAAACATACACGATCTAAAAATGAATAAGTAAAGGAGGTAAATGACTCGTAGAGTGAACCAAAAGCTTTATTTCATTGATCATGTATAACTATTACAGAGTTTGCAACTCAGAAAAAATATGCTAAGTGTGGAAAGGACGTAGCTGTGCCAATGTTCCATCGGTCATCCTCCTCACGCTTGCGTTTCGGTGCCAATTGGGGTCTGTCCCTTAGCTCGCGGAAATCAACAAGGTAGTACGTTGCGTTTGTGAAGCACTTTGGTCTGTCCCTCCCACGGGAAATCAGACTTATGGTCGACCACCGTCGACGATAGCACTTTGCTAACATGAACGAATGGGTCCTTCCCGTGGATAGCTCGGAGGTCTTTCACCCGACGAAGGAAGAGGACCAGGTTCCTCACCATGAACGAGCGATTCACTCGACGATCGTGATAACGTCGAGGCTTCGTCAGATGGCGCAGCGCTCGGTCACTAAGTTCGAGCTTCCTCGATCGTCCACGCATAGTCACTGCCTCACACTGCTTCTTCATTGTAGGCGGAAACTCGCGTGAATCGCGTGGATGATGCCTGGAGGGAAGTACGGTTTCTGGATGCGTATACCGTGAAAAAATGGTGTAAACCCCGTTGACTCCGTTAGGGGTAGTTCGCAAACCCACAAGACAACAGTCTGGCCACAATTTAAGCTCCGCCTGTTTCGCGCAAATGTTCTTCAAGGCGTGGCTTGATTCCTGATAATATGAGACCGTTGGCCCTTTCAACTTGACCATTGGATTGTGGGTGAGCCACAGATGCAAGGTCCAATCGAATCCCCATTGTCTCACAATAATCCTTCAATTCTCCCTGAGCGAAGTTTGTGCCATTATCTCTGTTATGATGCTGTGTGGGATGCCGAATCTCATCACGAGGTTTGCAGACAAATTTTAGTGCCGTAGCACCATCGGTTTTTCTCACTGGCTTTGCCTCGATCCACTTGCTGAATTTATCAACACGACCAAGAGGTATTCAAAACCGCCAGGAGATGATCTTTTTAACTTACCAACTATCGAGCCCCTGCCGCGAATGGCCATGTGATAGGTATGGTCTTCAACTCTTGGGCTGGAGCGTTTGGTTGAGTAGCGTAGTACCGACAACTCTGCAGGTCTTGACTATTTTGTTAGCATCTTCTTTAGTTGTGAGCAGCAGCCTAGCCGAAAGCTTTTGCAACGAGTGACCTGGGGGCGGCATGATGCCCGCAACCCCTGCGTGGATCTCTCTGAGGATTTCAATGCCATCTTGATTGGAGACGCATTTGAGAAATACCCGTTTGCCTTCGTTTGTAGAGCTGTCCATCAACAATTGTGTAGGATCTTGCTCGTCTGATGATCCGTCGCGCAGGACCTCGTCCTCTGGCAACTTCTGATCGATGAGGTAGTCCAGGAAAGGCGGGTCCAAGCCGGAATGATAGCCATCACTTCCCTAGCCGGAGACACCGCCACCTCTGGGTTTTCCGGGTTAGCGCCCTTGACCGAGGGTATCCGGAGTGCTCCAGGAAAATGCCGGCGGAATTGCCTCGATCCGAGCTTGGATAGCATGTCTGCCGCTGTGTTATCCTCTCCTGACGTACTTGACTTCGTATCCGAGGAAGCACTTGGCGATCTCGTCAACTTCATCTCTGTAGGCCGCCATGACGGAATTTCTGCGCTGTGTTCCGGTTCCGGCCACCAGGTCGGAATCTCCGCAGCATATGATGTGCTTGATCCCTATTTCCTTAGCGATGGCAGACCGTGTAGTAGAGCCTCGTATTCCGCCATGTTGTTTGTAGCTTCAAAGTGTATCTGCAGAACGTACTGCAGCTCTTTCTCCGGTAGGGACTTCAGGGTGACTCTAGCCCCCGAGCCTTGATGTTGCTTGGATCCATCGAAGTGCATAACCCATGTCTTCGAGTTCCGTCCTGACTAGCGTCCGAGCTTCGTCCAATCTGCAACGAAATCCCAAGAGACCTGTGATTTAATCGCGTTCTAGGCTTGTAGCCGATGTCGAAGGCGGATAATTCAATGCCCCATTTTGCTGTGCGTCCTGTTGCGTCAGCGTTGTTGAGAATTGTTGACAGCGGAGCCTTGCTCACGACTGTTACCGGGTGCTCTTGGAAGTAATGTCTCAGCTTCCTGCTGCCTAGGAACACTCCATAAGCTAGCTTCTGAAAGTGAGGGTATCTTTGTTTTGACTCCGTCAGACCTCGCTTATGTAGTAGACAGGTCTTTGGACGTCATATTCATGACCTTCTTCCTTTCGCTCCACCACGATGACGAGGCTGATGACCTTGTTGGTAGCTGCCAGATAAAGGAGCTTGGCTCTGACTGGGGCTGCCAAGATAGGCGGGGAGGTGAGTATTTCCTTCAACCCTCGAAGAGCCGCGTCACCTGGTCGTCCCGGCATAAATCTGTCTCGTTTTCTTCAGCAACTTGCAGCGAGGTAGCGCCTTCGCCAAGACGGCCGGAGCAAACCTGGTCGATTGCCGCGACACAACCAGTTAGTCGTTGCAACATCTTTGAGAGACAAGTTGGCCGTTTGATACACAGGATTGCCTTGATCTTTTCCGGGTTAACCTCAATGCCTCTGTGAGAGACTATGAAGCCAAGGAGTTTTCCGGCTGGCACGCCAAAGACGCACTTACGGATTCAACATCATCTTGTACCGCGGAGATTGTCGAAGGTTTCGTGAGGTCGCTGATCAGGTCGGATCCTTTCCGGGTCATGACCGCGATGTCGTCGACGTAGGCGTGCACGTTCCGGCCAATTTGGTCCTTCAGGCACCGCTGCATCGTACGTTGGTAGGTGGCACCTGCGTTTTTCAAACCAAAAGGCATAGTAACATAGCAATAGTACCAAACGGTAATGAATGAAGTCGCCTTTTGGTCGGATTCTTTCATCCGGATCTGATGATACCCGGAATACGCATCAAGAAAACACAGAAGTTCCGCCCCCGCCGTCGAATCAATGACTTGGTCAATGCGCGGCAAGGGGAACGGATCCTTCGGCAATGCTTGTTCAAGCCGAGTAATCGATGCACATTCTTAGTATTTCAGTGTTCTTTTTGGGTACAAGGACGGGATTTGCGACCCAATCGGTGTGGATAACTTCTATTACAAAACCTGCCTCTAGTAACTTTGCTAGTTCCATTCCTATGGCGCGGCGCTTCTTATCTCCAAAGCGCCGCATAGCTTGCTTCACCGGTTTAGCCCCCGGATTTATGTTGAGGTAGTGCTCGGCGAGTTCCCTAGGTACTCCGGACATGTCAGAAGGTTGCCATGCAAAGATATCCATGTTAGCACGGAGGAACTCGACGACGCGCTTCCTATTTGGGGTCCATGTTGGCTCCGACCGAAACCTGCTTGGAAGAGTCTTCGATGAGGTCGTGCTTCTTGGTTTCTATCGCGGCCTTGAAGGAGGTTTTTTCGGGAGATCTGTTTCTTGGTGGTCTGCATCTCACGGATCCACCGCGGCTCTGTAGCCTTTCAGCTCTTCTCCGGATATGACAGACTCTGCGAAGGCGGCTTCGCCCAACTCGCACTCATGAGCCTTCTTGTAGTCTCCTGCTATGGTAATCATACCATTAGGACCCGGAATCTTGAGCTTGTTGTAGATATAGCATGCCTCGCATGGAACTTGTGGTAGGTGGGCCGCCGAAGATGACATGGTAGGAGCTCTTGAAGGGCACAACTTCAAACGTGATCTTTCTTCGCGGAAATTGTGAACATCGCCGAAAGCCACGGGAAGTGTGATGCTGCAGGGAGTTCGCCTTCTTACCCGAACCACGCCGTGAAACTCAGTGTTGCTGTGTTTGAGCTGTTCCTGTGAGGTTCATCCGCTCCGAGTCCCAGGTACATGATGTTCAAGCGGCTCCGCCATCCATGAGGCACTTGGAGAAATCATACCCGTCGATGCGGGGACTTACACCAAGGCGTAGCATTCTTTTGGCACAATGGCAGGGTGATCCTCCCTATCAAATGTGCACGGAATTTCCGACCACCTGACATACTGCGGCACAGCTGGACTGTGGCGTTCAGATCCGGTAGCTGATTTTGTAGCACGGACGGTTGGGGTTCCGAGGAAGGTGTGGTAAGCCCCCACGCTCTTTTTCTCGAAGGGGTTGGATTTACTGCGGATCCTTTGGGATCCGGCGAGTTATCATCCCGTCCATCGCCTAACGTCTTCCTCTTTATCCTTGTTCTTGCCCTTGCTACCTTTGCCGCGTGGGCGTGCTTCTGGCTCGCTTGTATCCCGCCTCCGGGTCATTCTTTAGGTCGTTGACCCACTTGCGCTGCGGTTGGTGTGAGTGGACTTCAGCTCGATCCGTGGCCAGCAGTGGCATGTCTCTATACTCCTCGTAGGTTTGCGGGGCGCGGGATCCGCCAGCTGTGACCTCAGTGCCATGCTCTGACCCCCGCCGGCTCCGCTCCACGGCCGCGTCCTCTTCCGCCTCCCGAACCTCCGCGTTGGAACGCCATGGCAACCATGTCGGATCCGCCACTCTTCGGTCATCGGGTTTTTGCGTTGCTGCTCGCGTTGCCGTTATCACGGTTCTTCTTTGTTGGTAGGGGGATTGCCGTAGCTGCGATATCACCGCCCGTCGTCATCGGCGGCAGTGTGGTCACTGGCAATGGAGATCATTTCATCCAAAGTCAATTTATTTGCGTTAGCTAGACAAGTGAGCTTATGCCTCAGCAATCCTCCTCTTGCAGTCCACCAATGAAGGCGTACATGGCAGTGGTGTGGTCGACGTTTTCGCACTCGTTCCTGCATGCCAACCATCGTGTGAGGAAGTTTCTTGAGGTTTCTCCCTTCTTCTGGATACAAGCTTGTAGGTCGCTTGTCGTGGCAGTGTCTTTTGTAGGTGCCCCCGGCGTTTCTCGAAAGCGGTCTTCAGGTCAAACCAGAAAGATGGAGTTTTTCTCGAGGTCACTGAGCCAGACCGGGCTGGACCTACAAGGTACAACTGGAGCATGCGGCAGCGATATTAGGGTCCCTCCGGCCATCGTATTATAATAATCCTCAATCCAGTATCCGCCTTTCGGTGCCATCATAATGCTTCAAGTTTCCGGTAGCTTGAGGGAGCTCTTGGCTTTGGTTCCTCTGAATCATCCCGCCAGCACTTTGGTCCGATGTAGTCGGTTCTGTACTCGAGGCGTTCCCGCGCGTCGCGCGAGCCGTGACGGGGGGACTTGGAGCGAGAGCGAGATCTCCGCCACCGCCTCCGCCTCCACCTCCGCCGCCACCGCTGGGTGGTGGGAGGGAGACCTGCGAGGGGGCCGATCCGACTTCTTGCTTCCGCCTTCGGATTCTCCCCTGCCTCCCGGCCGGGCCTGCTCCTGTGGCTGCTCGCCGTGGCGCTGGCTGCCCTGGTCGTTCCGGCTCGGCTCCGGTCACGCTCCTATTCCGGCTCCTCCTCGCTCCTGGGTTCACGATCATTGTTCTGGATTCCGCGAGGTTCCCGGCGTGCGCTCCCGTTTCTCTTGAGGGCAGCACGTTGTCGCGGATAACAATTCCACCATGCCCTGAGGCCTGGTGTTTCCGACTGGACTACGGCGGCGAGGGGGACGCGGGTAACCATTGGGCGGAGGAGAGGGGTTGCGGTACTTGTCTCGTCCAGAGTACATTGCATCCTTTCCCTTTTCTTGGATCCGACGGAGGTGTCTTTGATGGTACGGGGATCGGATTTGGGTGTTCTCTGGCTTTCCTTCTGCGTTCCGAGGATCCGGTTCGCGATTCGTCATCTCGATGGCGATTGTCGTGGGCGTCCTTCTGCGCAGTGGAGACGTAATACTCCGGTTAGATTCCAACTTGCGCGAAGTGTCCGCCTTGCTCGTTGCTTACTGAACAACGAGCGTGCGGCGAAGTCGATGTCAATCTCCTCGTTCGTTTTCTTTCAAGATTTCTCGCAGCCTTCGTCATATTGTCCTTTGGAGTTGCGAGCGGCTGCTGCCTGTGGGGGTGGCGAAGGTAATCTGCGGGGAGGGATGGCTTCACGCCTGATCCTAGCTTCCTCTCTTCAACGAATTTCACCTTGGCCTGTGTATTCGAGTTCTGATTTTTGCAAGAGATTCATCGACCTCGCGGTCCTTCTTCTGAAAGTGGGCCAAAGTTGGCAGCTTCGCCCTCTCGTCCAAGATCGCAGCTGCGGTGTTTGCGAACTTGCGCAGCCGCATCTCGCCGTCTTGTGCTTCTAGAGCTTCCTATCCGCGCGTGGGTTATTGGTTTGTTGAGAACGTCCACTTTGCGACCAGGTCCATGCGTGCTTGCGCGACCATCTCTTCGTGACAGAGGCTTTCCGAGGAAGAATCCTTGCGTGGCGCCCCGCGACATTGGAGATCCCGCGGGACGGTTGGGGTCGATGGTGTGCCTAACCTTTCTGGATCCGATTCCCCTGCCGCGACAGCCAGGACCGTTTGGTTGGCGGAATCGACTTCGAGCGTTCACCGTATCCGAGTTCCAACACCTTGCGATCGAACTTTCCGTGTCCATAGAGGAGGAATCATCCAAGTTGGGCTCAGGTTGCCTGTAATGACTCTTCAGCCGAATTCCGCTTTCTCCGACAAATTTCTGCGATCCGAGCAGCGTTGTTCTTCCGGGGCCTCGACTCACGACCAGCCCGCTTCATGAGGGGCGGTTCGGCAGAGGGCCAAGAAGTGTACAGTGACACCTTTGTTTTCTAACACCTGGGAGACTCCAGCGGATCGCATTGGTCTTCCACCATTATTTCGCTTCAGGGGCGGATTGGGTGGGTTTTGATTTTTTCAGATCTAAGGCGGAATCTTCGCTAGAAGTTCGCGTCTCGATCGGATCTTCGCGCGATCGCGTCCCGCTCAGCGGGCGGCTGGGCACACTTTACAAAGGTTTCCGTGGAATCGACGCTTCGATGAAGATGTGTATGCCGCCGACTGGGACGATGGAGAGCTTGATGGGGTCGTTTTAGCCGGAATCCAATACTCATCCGGAGGGACGATCGGCAGATTTCCGGCGTAAAGGACGCGCCCCACAGCGATGGTGTCGTCGTAGCTTCCCATGGCGAACCCTCCCGGTTCGGCCTCCGACGCCACAGTCCCACGCGGGCGCCAACCGTCGTTGCCTATTCGACGGTGCCGGAGGAGGGATCCTCACGAGGGGGAGAAGAAGTAGGGGCCATAGGGCGAGTGCACACGGGACGGTGGTACGCGAGTTACCTAGCTTCGGAACACCCGCACGATGACGGGCCTACCGCCGCTTGTCCGAATTATCCGCTCGCGTTACAATGAGTTGTGTCTCTAGGGTTCCTGGATCCGGCCATAAAGGCGCACGGATCTAGGCTTATATGGAGAGTCCTAGCCGGAATACAAGTTGCCTAACTACGGCAATGTCTTGCCGTGTACGTCAAGGATCCGCCTTCCCTTGTACGTGTCGATCCGATACTTCATAATGTCACGATCCGCCTCCTTCGTAGGTCGGTTGAGATCCGCTTCCGTTCCCGGGCTGGACTTCATCCTTCAGGATCTACAGCAACTGGGCCGCCCGATGGGCCACATGCCTCACCACCAACTATGGGCCACCCGGGCTTGTCGGATCTAGGCCATGCCGTTGATATACCCATAAAGTATACCTACAACACTAAGAACACCAGTGTTCATATGAAAAAGCGGAGCGTGTCTCTCTCCCACACAAGGATTGCTAAGATCCGAATTTATTCAAACACAAACAAAAATAAAAAACAGACGACCTCCAAAGACATAAGATGTGACTAAATAAAAATATAGTTTCACTAGAGGTGACCCGATAAGTTGTCGATGAAGAAGGGGATGCCTTGGCATCCCCAAGCTTAGACGCTTGAGTCTTCTTGAAATATGCAGGGATGAACCACGGGGGCATCTCCAAGCTTAGGCCTTTCACTTTTCTTGATCACATTATATCACCCTTCTCTGACCCTTGAAAACTTCCGCCACACCAAACTTCTCATAAACTTCATTAGAGGGTTAGTGCATAATCAAAAATTCACATATTCAGAGGTGACATAATCATTCTTAACACTTCTGGACATTGCCCAAGCTACTGAAAGTTAATGGAACAAAGAAATCCATTCAACATAGCAAAAGAGGCAATGAAATAAAAGGCAGAATCTGTCAGTCCGTAAAGACGAATTTTTAGAGGCACTTAACAGGCTCAGATGAAAACTCAAATCCAGAAAGTTGCGTACATATCCGAGGATCACGCATGAAAATTTGCAGCATTTTACGAGTTTCCTAAGAGATCTACTCAAATTCGTGACAGATAGAAACTGTTTGCGCAGAATCCAAATCTAGTATCAACTTTACTATTAGAGACTTTACTTGGCACAACAATGCAATAAAGTAAAGATAAGGAGAGGTTGCTACAGGAGTAACAACTTCCAAGACTCAACAAACAAGTAATAAAAACATACATGGGTTATCTCCCAAGAAGTGCTTTCTTTATAGCCATTAAAATGGGCTCAGTAATTTTAATGATGTCTCCAAGAAATAAGAGTTGAAGCAAAAGAGAGCATCAAAGCAAATAAGAAACACTTTTAAGTCTAACTCACTTCCTATGAAAAGGAATCTTGTAAATAAACAAGTCATGTAAGCATAATGCAACAAGCATAGAAAGGCAACAAAAGCACAACTTCAAGATTCTCAACATAAAGAGGGGAAACTTAATATTATTAAGATGCATATAACCATGTTTCCTCTCTCATAATAACTTTCAGTAGCATCATGAACAAACTCAACAATATAACTATCACATAAAGCATTCTTATTCACATGCATAAAAGTATCATTACTCTCCACATAAGCATAATCAATTTTATTAGTAATAGTGGGAGTAAAACTATCACAACCATCATTGTAATTATCATAAATTGCAGGCATGGTATAATCATAATAACCTTTATCCTCCATAGTAGGTGGCACCAAAATACCACTATCATTGTAATCATCATAAATAGGAGGTAACGTATCATCAAAGTAAATTTTCTCCTCAAAACTTGGGGGACTAAAAATATCACAACCAGCTTCCCAAGCTTAAATTCTTCCATAGCATTAGCAATAATAGTATTCAAAGAGTTCATGCTAATAACATTGCTACAACTATTTTGCAAACAAAGTTCCATGGGTTTTTTAATTCTCTCTTCAAACACATCATGTCATAATTCAAGATAAAGTTCATAAAGATCTCTAATTTTTTTGTTGTTTTCCATTAAGCCTAACTAGTGAAAAATAAAACAAGAGACAAAAAGATAAAATTGCAGAATCTAAAGGAGATACCTTCGAGCACTCACACACCCGGCAAAAGTGCTAGGGAAGCTTAGTAGTCGGAGGATGTGAATATTTTTACCTTACCTCCCCGCAACGGCGTAAAATAGCTTGATGTCTATGCACGCTTCTATTCCTGTAGATGTTGGGCCTCCAAGAGCAGAGGTTTGTAGAACAACAGAAAGTAGTTTCGCTTAAGTGAATCACCCAAGGTTTATCGAACTCAGGGAGGTAGAGGCCGAGATATCCCTCTCAAGCAACCCTGAAATTAAGATACAAGAAGTCTCTTGTGTCCCCCAACACACCTAATACACTTGTCAGATGTATAGGTGCACTAGTTCGGCGAAGAGATAGTTAAATACAAGTAATATGGATGATTGTAAGTAGTAATTGCAATCTGAAATAAAAATGGCAACAAGCAAACATGTAACAGAACTTGTTGGAAACGGTGTTTCAATGCTTAGAAACAAGGCCTAGGGATCCTACTTTCACTAGTGGACACTCTCAACATTGAAATCATAATTGAATATAAATAAGCACTTCATCATACTACTCTCCTGTTGAATAAAGAACTCAAATTCATTGGGCAAGTGTGCAAAAGCACACCTCAAAGGCATATTCCCAAGTACTAATAAACACCTGATACGTCTCCAACGTACCTATAATTTCTTATGTTCCATGCTAGTTTTATGATATTACCTACATGTTTTGTTCACACTTTATATCGTTTTGATGCATTTTCCGGAACTAACCTATTAACGAGATGCCGAAGTGCCGTTGTTGCTGTTTTTGGTTTCAGAAATCCTACAAAGGAAATATTCGAATTGGATGAAATCAACGCCCAAGATCTTATTTTTCCTGAAGCTTCCAGCATCGAAGAGGGGCCAGAGGGGAGCCGTGGGCCCCACCCCACAAGGCGGCGCGGCCAAGGGGGGGCGCGCCCCCCTATGGTGTGGCTGCACCAGGACTCCCCCGAGGCTGCCCTTCCGCCTACTTAAAGCCTCCATCGCGAAAACCCTAAACGAATAAGCCACGATACGGAAAACCTTCCAGAGCCGCCACCATCGCGGGCCAAGATTCGGGGACAAGTCTCTCGTTCCCGCACGCCGCCGGACGGGAATTGCCCCTTAAGGCATCTCCATCGACATCACCGCCATCTTCATCGCCGCTGCCGTCTCCCATGATGAGGAGGGAGTAGTTCTCCACCGGGGCTAAGGGCTCACCGGTAGCTATGTGGTTAATCTCTTCATGTACCTCAATACAATGATCTCATGAATTGCCTTGCATAATTGAGATCCATATGATGAGCTTTGTATCACTATTAATCTATGTGCTACTCTAGTGATGTTATTAAAGTAGTCTATTCCTCCTTCATGATGTAATGGTGACTGTGTGTGAATCATGTAGTACTTGGCGTAGGTTATGATTGTAATCTCTTGTAGATTATGGAGTTAACTATTACTATGATAGTATTGATGTGATCTATTCCCTTTCATAGCTATTGTTGATTGTGTATGCTATGTTAGTTCTCGGTCTAAATTGCAATGATCTATTATGCTCTAAAGGTTACTTAAATATGAACAATAATGTTGTGGCGCTTGTTAACTCCGGCTTGAGGGAGCTCTTGTAGCCCTACACAATGAATGGTGTTTGTTATCAAACAAGAGTATATGTAGCACAAGTGAGGAGAAGTTATTTATTATGTGATCAATGTTGAGAGTGTCCACTAGTGAAAGTATGATCCCTAGGCCTTGTTTCCAAGCACCGAAACTCCGTTTATTTACTGTTTTGTTGCATGTTTACTCGCTGCCATCTTTATTTCAGATTGCTATTACCACTCATATTCATCCATATCACTTGCATCTTACTATCTCTTCGCCAACTAGTGCACCTATACATCCGACAAGTGTATTAGGTGTGTTGGGGACACAAGAGACTTCTTGTATCGTAAATTGCAGGGTTGCTTGAGAGGGATATCTCTGACCTCTACCTCCCCGAGTTCGATAAACCTTGGGTGATTCACTTAAGGGAAACTTGTTGCTGTTCTACAAACCTCTGCTCTTGGAGGCCCAACACTGTCTACATGAAATAGAAGCCCACGGACAACAAGCTATTTTCTGGCGCCGTTGCAGGGAGGTAAGGTAAAAGGTATTCACATCCTCCGACTACTAAGCTATTTCCTAGCACTGTTGCCGGTGTGTGAGTGCTCGAAGATATTTCCTTTAGATCCTGCAATTATATCTTTTTGTTTCTTGTTTTCACTAGTTAGGCTTAATGGAAAACAACAACAAAATGAGAGATCTTTATGAACTTTATCTTGAATTAGGACATGATGTGTTTGAAGAGAGAATTAAAAACCCATGGAACTTTATATGCATGCTAATGGGAATGTTATTAGTATGAATGCTTTGAACACCATTGTTGCTAATGCTATGGAAAATTCTAAGCTTGGGAAGCTGGTTTTGATGAGCATGATATTTTTAGTCCCCCAAGTTTTGAGGAGAAAATTTCTTTGATGATACTTTACCTCCTATTTATGATGATTATAATGATAGTGGTATTTTGGTGCCACCTACTATGGAGGATAAAGGTTATTATGATTATACCATGCCTGCAATTTATGATGATTACAATGATGGTTATGGTAGTTTTACTCCCACTATTACTAATAAAATTGATTATGCTTATGTGGAGTAATGATACTTTTATGCATGAATAAGATTGCTTTATGTGATAGTTATATTGTTGAGTTTGTTCATGATGCCACTGAAAGTTATTATGAGAGAGGGAAACATGTTTATATGCATCTTAATAATATTAAGTTTCCCCTCTTTATGTTGAGAATCTTGAAGTTGCACTTGTGTTGCCTTTCTATGCTTGTTGCATTATGCTTACATGACTTGTTTATTTACAAGATTCCTTTTCATAGGAAGTGGGTTAGGCTTAAATGTGTTTTGAATTTGCTTCTTGATTCTCTCTTTTGCTTCAACTCTCACCTTTATGTGAGCATCATTAAAATTGTTGAGCCCATCTTAATGGCTATAAAGAAAGCACTTCTTGGGAGATAACCCATGTTTTTATTTTGCTACTGTTTTGTTGTGTCTTGGAAGTTGTTACTAGCATAACCTCTTATCTTTATTTTACTGCATTGTTGTGCCAAGTAAAGTCTTTGATAGTAGGGTTGATACTAGATTTGGATTGCTGCAGAAACAGATTTCTGTCACGAATTTGAGTAGAATTCTCTGTAGGTAACTCAGAAAATCTACAATTTACGGCGTGATCCCGAGATATGTACGCAACTTTTATTCAATTTGAGCTTTTTCATCTGGCAAGTTATGCCCCAGAAAAATTCGTCTTTACGACTGTTCTGTTTTGACAGATTCTGCCTTTTATTTCGCATTGCCTCTTTTGCTATGTTTGATTGATTTCTTTGTTCCATTAACTTCCAGTAGCTTTTGCAAGTAAAGAAGTGTTAAGAATGATTGTGTCACCTCTGAATATGTTAATTTTTGATTATGCACTAACCCTCTAATGAGTTTGTTTTGAGTTTGGTGTGGAGGAAGTTTTCAAGGATCAAGAGAGGAGGATGATATACTATGATCAAGAAGAGTGAAAAGTCTAAGCTTGGGGATGACCCCGTGGTTCATCCCTACATATTTCAAGAAGACTCAAGCATCTAAACTTGGGGATGCCCAAGGCATCCCCTTCTTCATTGACAACTTATCATGTCACCTCTAGTGAAACTATATTTATTCAATCACATCTTATGTACTTTACTTGGAGCGTCTCGTGCTTTTATTTTCGTTTTGTTACTTTCATTCTCTGAATAAATTCATGCTTATGTGGGAGCGAGACACGCTCCGCTTTTTCATATGAACACTAGTGTTCTTCGCTTTTACTTTTAATGTTCATGGCGGAATTGAAAACCGCTTCGTTAATTGCTATTTGGTTGGAAACAGAAAATGCTTCATGTGGTAATTGGTATATTGTCTTGAATAATTTGATACTTGGCAATTGTTGTGCTCATATAGATCATGTTTAAGCTCTTGCATCATGTACTTTGCACCTATTAATGAAGAACTACATAGAGCTTGTTAAAATTTGGTTTGCATGATTGGTCTCTAAGTCTAGATATTTTCTGGTTAAGGTGTTTGAACAACAAGGAAGACAGTGTAGAGTCTTATAATGCTTGCAATATGTTTTTATGTAAGTTTTGCTGTACCGATTTATACTTGAGTTTGCTTCAAACAACCTTGCTAGCCTAAGCCTTGTATTGAGAGGGATTTCTTCTCGTGCATCCAAATTCTTGAGCCAAAAACTATGCCATTTGTGTCCACCATACCTACCTACTACATGGTATTTCTCTGCCATTCCAAAGTACATTACTTGAGTGCTACCTTTAAAATTCTATTCTTTGCAATATATAGCTCATGGGAAAATAGCCTAAAAACTATTGTGGTATTGAATATGTAGCTTATGTATCTTATTTCTTATAAGTTGCTTGTTGAGCGATAACCATGTTTCTGGGGACGCCATCAACTTTTACACCTTTGTTGAATATCATGTGAGTTGCTATGCATGTTCGTCTTGTCTGAAGTAAGGGCGATTTTCATGATCAAATGGTTTGAGTATGCATATTGTTAGAGAAGAACATTGGGCCGCTAACTAAAGCCATGAATCATGGTGGAAGTTTCAGTTTGGACACCCTCAATCTCTTATGAGAATATTATCTGTTGTTGAATGCTTAAGCATTAAAAGAGGAGTCCATTATCTGTTGTCTATGTTGTCCCGGTATGGATGTCTAAGTTGAGAATAATCAAAAGAGAGAAATCCAATGCGAACTTTCTCCTTAGACCTTTGTACAGGCCGCATAGAGGTACCCCTTTGTGACACTTGGTTGAAACATATGTTATGCAATGATAATCCATGTTAATCCAAGCTAATTAGGACAAGGTGCGAGCACTATTGGTATTCTATGCATGAGGCTTGCAACTTATAGGATGTCTTATGCATAACACATATGAATTATTACTACCGTTGACAAAATTGTTTCTATGTTTTCAAAATAAAAGCTCTAGCACAAAAATAGTAATCCATGTTTCCCTCTAAGGGCCATTCTTTTACTTTATGTTGAGTCAGTTTACCTACTTCTCTATCTTAGAAGCAAACACTTGTGTCAACTGGTGTGCATTGATTCTTACATGTCTACCTATTGCACTTGTTATATTGCTTTATGTTGACAACTATCCATGAGATATACATGTTGAAGTTGAAAGCAACCGCTGAAACTTATATCTTCCTTTGTGTTGCTTCAAAGCTTTCTACTAAGAATTTATTGCTTTATGAGTTAACTCTTATGCAAGACTTATTGATGCTCGTCTTGAAAGTACTATTCATGAAAAGTCTTTGCTATATGATTCAGTTGTTTAGTCATTGTCTTTACCATTGCTTCAATCACTTCATTCATCTCATATGCTTTACAATAGTATTGATCAAGATTGTTAGTAGCATGTCACTTAAGAAATTATCCTTGTTATCGTTTACCTACTCGAGGGCGAGTAGGAACTAAGCTTGGGTGCCTGATACGTCTCAAACGTATCTATAATTTCTTATGTTCCATGCTAGTTTTATGACATTACCTACATGTTTTGTTCACACTTTATATCGTTTTGATGCATTTTCCGAACTAACCTATTAACGAGATGCCGAAGTGCCCTTATTTTCTTGTTTTTGGTTTCTAAATCCTACAAAGGAAATATTCTCGGAATTGACGAAATCAACGCCCATCTTATTTTTCCAAGCTTCCGAGCACCGAAGAGGGGCCAGAGGGGAGCCAGGGGGCCCCACCCCACAAGGCGGCGCAGCCAGTGGGGTGCGCCTCATGGTGTGGCGCACCAGGCCCCCCGAGGCCGCTCTTCCGCCTACTTAAAGCCTCCGTCGTGAAAACCCTAAACGAATAAGCCACGATACGAAACCTTCCAGCCGCCGCCATCGCAAAGCCAAGATTGGGGGACGAAGTCTCTGTTCCGCACGCCACCGGGACGGGAATTGCCCCTAAGGCATCTCCATCGACATCACCGCCATCTTCATCGCCATTGCTGCCTCCCATGATGAGGAGGGAGTAGTTCTCCACCGAGGCTGGGGGCTCTACCTGTAGCTATGTGGTTAATCTCTCTCATGTACCCCAATACAATGATCTCATGAATTGCCTTGCATAATTGAGATCCATATGATGAGCTTTGTATCACTATTAATCTATGTGCTACTCTAGTGATGTTATTAAAGTAGTCTATTCCTCCTTCATGATGTAAAGGTGACGTGTGTGCATCATGTAGTACTTGGCGTAGGTTATGATTGTAATCTCTTGTAGATTATGGAGTTAACTATTACTATGATAGTATTGATGTGATCTATTCCCCTTTCATAGCTATTGGTGTGTGTGTATGCTATGTTAGTTCTCGGCCTAAATTGCAATGATCTATTATGCTCTAAAGGTTACTTAAATATGAACACCGAATGTTGTGGCGCTTGTTAACTCCGGCTTGAGGGAGCTCTTGTAGCCCTACACAATGAATGGTGTTTGTTATCAAACAAGAGTATATGTAGCACAAGTGAGGAGAAGTTATTTATTATGTGATCAATGTTGAGAGTGTCCACTAGTGAAAGTATGATCCCTAGGCCTTGTTTCCAAGCACTGAAACTCCGTTTATTTACTATTCTGTTGCATGTTTACTCGCTGCCATCTTTATTTCAGATTGCTATTACCACTCATATTCATCCATATCACTTGCATCTTACTATCTCTTCGCCGAACTAGTGCACCTATACATCTGACAAGTGTATTAGGTGTGTTGGGGACACAAGAGACTTCTTGTATCGTAATTGCAGGGTTGCTTGAGAGGGATATCTTTGACCTCTACCTCCCCGAGTTCGATAAACCTTGGGTGATTCACTTAAGGGAAACTTGCTGCCGTTCTACAAACCTCGCTTCTGAGGGGCCCAACAATGTCTACGGAATAGAAGCGTATGTAGACATCAACACCCACACTCGTCACCGTGAGCATTCATAGGAGGTACTAACACACCACAATTCATAAGGGAGTTACACACGGCGCACACATGTCTACCTTTATTTGTAGACAGTGTTGGGCCTCCAAGAGCAGCTTTGTAGAACAGCAGCAAGTTTCCCCAAGTGGATCACCCAAGGTTTATCGATCAGGAGGAAGAGGTCAAAGCTCATGCAACCCCGCAACCACAAAGCAAGAAGTCTCTTGTGTCCCACACCTAATAGGTACTAGTTCGCGAAGAGATAGTGAAATACAAGTGGTATGAATGAATATGAGCAGAGTATGGCGCTTAAAAGTGTTGTCATACGTAAATGATGGTAGTAATATTGCAGGCAAGATAAATGCAAACAAAAACAAGAAATTCGCAGTTTTAGGAACAAGGCCTAGGGATCATACTTTTACACTAACATGATCACATAATTGATAAATAGATAGATGCTAGACTCTACACCCTCTTGTTGGATGATGAACACCACTAATCGTGTAGGATTACACGAACCCTCAATGCCGGAGTTAACAAGCTCCACAATATTCAATGTTCATATTTAAATAACCTTAGAGTGCATGACAGATCAACATAACCAAACCAAGTACTAACATAGCATGCACTGTCACCTTCACACTTAAAGGAGGAATAGATCACATCAATACTATCATAGCAATAGTTAACTTCATAATCTACAAGAGATCACAATCATAGCCTACGCCAAGTACTACACGATGCACACACTGTCACCATTACACCGTGCGGAGGAATAAACTACTTTAATAACATCACTAGAGTAGCACATAGATAAATTGTGATACAAAACATATTGCAATCATAAAGAGATATAAATAAGCACTTCACTATGCTACTCTGAATTACTCTCTGGCAAGATAACGAACACTAATTCATCATGTAGGCAAACCTTAAAGATGCATTCCCAAGTACTAATGAACACCCCACGCTGTCACTTTGAGCATTCACAGGAGGTACTAACACACCACCAATTTCATAGAGACATCCAACTCAAATCATAACTCTGAATAAGTATTCTGTGAAATATAGCCTAAGAGACCCACACGGTGCACACACTGTCACCTTTACACACGTGGGACAAGGAGTCTCCTGAGATCACATAAGTAAAATCCACTTGACTAGCATAATGACATCTAGATTACAAGCATCATCATATGAATCTCAATCATGTAAGGCAGCTCATGAGATTATTGTATTGAAGTACATAGGAGAGAGATGAACCACATAGCTACCGTAGCCCCTGAGCCTCGATGGAGAACTACTCCTCTCATGGGAGACAACAGCGGCTGATGAAGATGGCGTGTGTCGATGGAGAAGCCTTCCGAGGGCACTCTCCCTCCCGGCATCGTGCTCGACGTAGACTCCGTCCCCGATCTTGGCCGCGATGGCGGCGGCTCGGAAGGTTTTCTCCGGTTTCGTCGAACGTAATGGTTTTCGCGAGGTAGACCTTGGCAGGCGGAAGGGCGGCGCCGAAGGGGTCGGGGCCACCAGGACACTAGGGCGCGCGCCCTCCCGGGCCGCGCCGCCACCATGTGTGGGCCCCCTGGGCCCCTCTCCGCGGCTCTCGGTGTTCTGGAAGCTCCAGGGGATTCTAAGATGCCGGGCGTTGATTTCGTCCGATTCCGAGAATATTTCCTTACTAGGATTTCTGAAACCAAAAACAGCAGAAAACAGGAACTGGCCCTTCGGCATCTCGTCAATAGGTTAGTTCCGGAAAACGCATAAATATGACATAAAGTATGCATAAAACATGTAGATATCATCAATAATGTGGCATGGAACATAAGAAATTATCGATACGTCGGAGACGTATCACGCACACACTGTCACCATTACACCGAGGTCACAATAACTCCAAAGTTCACATAATAAAACACTTGAATAGCATATGACATCTAGATTGCAAAGCCTATGATCACATAGATGAACAAATAAGTACTACTCTCAAACACTCTCTTGTTGGATAACAAACACCATTCATTGTGTAGGGCTACAAGAGCACACCTCAAGCCGGAGTAAACAAGCTCCACAACATCCGGAGTTCATATTAAAGTAACCTCTAGAGTGCATAATAGACAAGAGTAACATCTACATATTCATATAGATCACACCATGGGAGAGAGAGATGAACCACATAGCTACCAAGAGCCCTGGCCTCGGGGATAACTACTCCCTCCTCATCATGGGAGACAGAACGGCGATGAAGATGGCGGTGGTGTCGATGGAGATGGCTCCGGCAATTCCCCATCCGGCGGCGTGCCGAACAGAGACTGTCCCCCCGAACTTGGCTTCGCGATGGCGGCGGGCGTAACTTTTCGTATCGTGGCTTATCTTTAGGGTTTTCGCGGAGAGACTTTATAGGCGGAAGGGTAGACTCGGAGGTCCCGAGGGACCCACACCATAGGGGGGCGCCCCCCTTGGCCGCGCCTCCATGTGGGGTGTGGCCCCCTTGGCTCCCCTCTGGCCCCTCTTCGGTGTTCTGGAACCTTCCGTGAAATATAAGATCATGGGCTTTTGTTTCGTCCAATTCCGAGAATATTTCCTGTAAATTTTCTGAAACCAAAAAGGCAGAAAACAGGAACTGGCGCTTCGGCATCTTGTTAATAGGTTAGTTCCGGAAAATGCGTAAAATCATTATAAAGTGTGAGCAAAACATGTAGGTATTGTCATAAAACTAGCATGGAACATCAGAAATTATATATACGTTGGTGACGTATCACCCCCTGGCTCCCCCGACGCTGCCCCTTCGCCTATTTATTCCTTCGTCCCCGAAAACCCTAGTACCGAGAGCCAAAATACGAGAACAGTTCCAGAGACGCCGCCACCATCAACCCTAACTCGGCGGGAAGATCTCCTCGCACCGCGGAGAGGGAATCCACCGGAGGGCTCTACATCACCATGCCCGCCTTCGGACTGATGCGTGAGTAGTTCATCCTTGGACTACGAGTCCATAGCAGTATCTAGATGGTTGTCTTCTCCTATTGTGCCATCATGTTTAGATCTTGTGAGTTGCCTATCATGATCAAGATCATCTATTTGTAATGCTACATGTTGTGTTTGTTGGGATCCAATGAATATGGAATACTATGTCAAGTTGATTATTGATCTATCATATATGTGTTGTTTATGATCTTGCATGCTCTCCGTTGCTAGTAGAGGCTCTGGCCAAGTTGATACTTGTAACTCCAAGAGGGAGTATTTATGCTAGGTAGTGGGTTCATGTCTCCATTGAATCTGGGGGAGTGACAGCAACCCCTAAGGTTGTGGATGTGTTGTTGCCACTAGGGATAAAACATCAATGCTTTGTCTAAGGATATTTGTATTGTTTACATTACGCACAGTACTTAATGCAATTGTCTGTTGTTTGCAACTTAATACTCGAAGGGGTGCGGATGCTAACCCGAAGGTGGACTTTTTAGGCATAGATGCATGCTGGATGGCGGTCTATGTTCTTTGTCGTAATGCCCTAAGTAAATCTCATAGTAGTCATCATGATATGTATGTGCATTGTTATGCCCTGTCAATTGCCCAACTGTAATTTGTTTACCCAACATGTTATTTATCTTATTGGAGAGACACCACTAGTGAACTGTGGACCCCGGTCCATTCTTTTACATCTGAAATACAACTTACTGCAATCATTGTTCTCTTTTGTTTTCTGCAAGCAAACATCATTTTCCACACCATACGTTTAATCCTTTGTTTTCAGCAAGCCGGTGAGATTGACAACCTCACTGTTAAGTTGGGGCAAAGTAGTTTGATTGTGTTGTGCAGGTTCCACGTTGGCACCGGAATCCCTGGTGTTGCGCCGCACTACACTCCTTCACCAACAACCTTCACGTGATCTTCATCTCCTACTGGTTCGATAACCTTGGTTTCTAAGGGAAAACTCGTTGTTGTACTCATCATACCTTCCTCTTGGGGTTCCCAACGGACGTGTGCTTTACCGTCACAAGCAATTTTTCTGGCGCGTTGTTGGGGAGATCAAGACACGCGCAAGGGAGTCTCTCACACCCAATCTCTTTACTTTGTTTATTGTCTTGCTTTATTTTATTTTCTGTCTTGTTTGCTTTCTATAAAAAACACACAAAAATTAGTTACTTGCATTTAATTTATTTTGTTATCATGTCTAGTCCCGTACTTGTTACTCTATCACCTGAGGAATCGATCTTTACTTTTAAACAAGGGGATGAGGAGAGTTTTAAAGAAGCTTGGTCTAGAATTTTTGATTCTTATGGTAAAACTGAACCTAAAATGACTCTAAGCCTGCTTCTTAGTAACTTTTATTTTGGGCTTATTCTTCGCTATAGATATGCTTTGGATGTTGTAGTGGGAGGAGATTTCCTTCATTGCGATGGGGATCAAGCTTTTAATGCCATAAAAAAATTGGTTGCATCATCTAGCTCAGCTAATAAATTTGATTCATCTCTTGCTAGCATTCATGATAGATTAAACACTCTCGAGACAAATATATCTTGTTTAAAAGAAGGGTATAATCAGATTCATGAATATTATGATTATGTTCCAGTAAACTTTGAACCTTCAATGTGGGTCCCTACTATTAAGGTTGCTATTTGTGGTGAAACTTTTTATGCCCGTTGTGATATTATGTCTGAGTTTTGCCTTATGCCTAAAAGTATTTATGAATCTTTGAAACTTTGGGGACTTACTGAAGGTGGAGAAGGAATAACTCTTGCTGATAATTCTGTTATAATTCCTAAGGGGATAGCTGAAGGTGTGTTCACAACCTTTCTTGGAAGAACGGTATCCACTGATTATCTCGTTATTGAATGTGTAGGGACAGGACAAATCACACTTGGAAGATCCCTGCTGAAACTCTTGGGAGCAACCGTAGATGTGGGAAAAGGCACTCTAAATTTTACCTCTACACCCGGATGCGGTCATGTATTCCCTAGACCAAAGAGTAAGAATAAGAGTAAGAGGGGTAGGCGTAAAGCCCTTGGTAATAATGTTAATGCTTCTTCTCTTGATGTTACTTGATTTTCACTTTCTGCGCCTAGCTGAAAGGCGTTAAAGAAAATCGCTTATGGGAGACAACCCATTATTTTATTTCTGCAATTTTTGTTTTATATTTGAGTCAAGGTGCTTGTTAATACTGTAGCAATACCTTTGTATCTTTATTTTCTTGCATTGTTGTGCCAAGTAAAGTTTTTGATAGAAAGTTGATACTAGATTTGGATTTCTGCGCAGAAACAGATTTTTAGCTGTCACGAATTTGAGCTTTTCTCTCTGTAGAAAAATCTAAAAATTCTGAAAAAATTCATGAGTAATCCTCAGATATGTACGCAACTTTCATTCAACAGGAGCTTTTCCATCTGAGCATGTTAAGTGCCTCGAAAAAAATTCATCTTTACGGACTGTTCTGTTTTTGTGATTCTGCCTTTTATTTCGCATTGCCTCATTTACCGTGTTTGAGTGGATTTCTTTGCTCCATTAAATTTCAGTAGCCTTGGGTAATGTCCAGAAGTGTTGGGAATGATTGTGTCCTTGCTGAACATGTGAATTTTTGATTATGCACTAACCCTCTAATGAGATTGCTTTGAGTTTTGTGTGAAGGAAGTTTTCAAGGATCAAGAGAGGAGGATGATATAATATGATCAAGAAGAGTGAAAAGTCTAAGCTTGGGGATGCCCCCGTGGTTCATCAATGCATATTTCAAGAGGACTCAAGCGTCTAAGCTTGGGGATGCCCAAGGCATCCCCTTCTTCATCAAACTTATCAGGTCACCTCTAGTGAAACTATATTTTAATTCCGTCACATCTTATGTGCTTTACTTGGAGCGTCCGTGTGCTTTTATTTTCGTTTTGTTATTTTAGTTTTCTTAATAAATCGGATCCTAACATGCTTGTGTGGGAGAGAGACACGCTCCGCTTTTTCATTTGAACACTTGTGTTCTTCGTTTTATTTTTCATGTTCATGGCGAAAGCTGAAAGCCGCAACACTTATTGTTATTTGGTTGGAAACAGAAAATGCTTCATGTGGTAATTGGTATATTGTCTTGAATAATTTGATACTTGGCAATTGTTTTGAGCTCTCAAGTAAATCATGTTTAAGCTCTTGCATCATGTAGTTTAAACCTATTAGTGGAGAACTACCGTAGAGCTTGTTGAAATTTGGTTTGCATGATTGGTCTCTAAGGTCTAGATATTTTCTCGTAAAAGTGTTTGAGCAACAAGGAAGACAGTGTAGAGTCTTATAATGCTTGCAATATGTTCTTATGTAAGTTTTGCTGTACCGGTTTATACTTGTGTTTGCTTCAAACAACCTTGCTAGCCAAAGCCTTGTACTAAGAGGGAATGCTTCTCGTGCATCCAAAACATTGAGCCAAAACCTATGCCATTTGTGTCCACCATAACTACCTACTATGTGGTATTTTTCTGCCATTCCAAGTAAATACTTCATGTGCTACCTTTAAACAATTCAAAACTTTATTACTCCTTATTTGTGTCAATGTTTTATAGCTCATGAGGAAGTATGTGGTGTTTTATCTTTCAATCTTGTTGGGCATACTTTTACCAATGGACTAGTGGCATATCCGCTTATCCAATAATTTTGCAAAAGAGCTGTCAACGGGGTGCTCAGCCCCAATTAATTAACTTTCATTAATAATTCTCTTCACATGTTTTGCCCTGATTTATCAGTAAGCAACTTCATTTTGCAATAGACACTCCTCCATGGTATGTGAAATGTTGGAAGGCACCCGAGATTCGGTTAGCCATGGCTTGTGAAAGCAAAAGGTTGGGAGGAGTGTCATCTATAAATAAAACTAAAATACATGTGTAAACAAAAGAGAAGAGGGATGATCTACCTTGCTGGTAGAGATAACGTCCTTCATGGGAGCCGCTCTTTGAAAGTCTGTTTGACAAGGGGGTTAGAGTGCCCACTACCATTCGTTGACAACAACAAACACCTCTCAAAACTTTATTTTTATGCTCTCTTTATGATTTCAAAACTTGAAAAGCTCTAGCACATGATTTAATCCCTGCTTCCCTCTGCGAAGGGCCTTTCTTTTACTTTATGTTGAGTCAGTTTACCTACTTCTTTCTATCTTAGAAGCAAACACTTGTGTCAACTGTGTGCATTGATTCTTACATGCTTGCTTATTGCACTTATTATATTACTTTGTGTTGACAATTATCCATGAGATATGCATGTTGAAAGTTGAAAGCAATTGTGAAACTTAAATCTTCCTTTGTGTTGCTTCAAAACCTTGTATTAAGAATCTATTGCTTTATGAGTTAACTCTTATGCAAGACTTTTTGATGCTTGTCTTGAAAGTACTATTCATGAAAAGTTTTTGCTATATGATTCAGTTGTTTAGTCATTATCTTTTTGTTAGCAAACTATAGACCATTGCTTTGAGTCACTCCATTCATCTCATATGCTTTACAATAGTGTTGATCAAGATTATGTTGGTAGCATGTCACTTCAGAAATTATTCTTTTTATCGTTTACCTACTCGAGGGCGAGTAGGAACTAAGCTTGGGGATGCTTGATACGTCTCCAACGTATCTGTAATTTCTTATGTTCCATGCTAGTTTTATGATAATACCTACATGTTTTATTCACACTTTATAATGTTTTTATGCATTTTCTGGGACTAACCTATTAACAAGATGCCACAGTGTCAGTTCCTGTTTTCTGCTGTTTTTGATTTCAGAAAAGTTGTTTTACAAATATTCTCGGAATTGGACGAAACAAAAGCCCACGGCCCTATTTTCCACGGAGTGTTCCAGAAGACCGAAGAGGAGTCGAGGAAGGCCAGCAGGGGCCCTCCCATATGGCGGCGCTGGGCCCAACCGCGCCTTGACGGGGAGGGGAGCCCCCGGCTCCCCGACGCTGCCCCTTCGCCTATTTATTCCTTCGTCCCCGAAAACCCTAGTACCGAGAGCCAAAATACGAACAGTTCCAGCAGACGCCGCCGCCGTCAACCCTAACTCGGGGGTTCTCCTCCGGCACCCTGCCTGAGAGGGGAATCATCACCGGAGGCTCTACATCACCATGCCCGCCTCCGGACTGATGCGTGAGTAGTTCATCCTTGGACTACGGTCCATAGCAGTAGCTAGATGGTTGTCTTCTCCTATTGTGTCATCATGTTTAGATCTTGTGAGCTGCCTATCATGATCAAGATCATCTATTTGTAATGCTACATGTTGTGTTTGTTGGGATCCGATGAATATGGAATACTATGTCAAGTTGATTATTGATCTATCATATATGTGTTGTTTATGATCTTGCATGCTCTCCATTGCTAGTAGAGGCTCTGGCCAAGTTGATACTTGTAACTCCAAGAGGGAGTATTTATGCTAGATAGTGGGTTCATGTCTCAATTGAATCTGGGGGAGTGACAGCAACCCCTAAGGTTGTGGATGTGCTGTTGCCTCTAGGGATAAAACATCAATGTTTTGTCTAAGGATATTTGTATTGTTTACATTACGCACGTACTTAATGCAATTGTCCGTTGCTTGCAACTTAATACTGGAAGGGGTGCGGATGCTAACCCGAAGGTGGACTTTAGGCATAGATGCATGGATGGCGGTCTATGTTCTTTGTCGTAATGCCCTAAGTAAATCTCATAGTAGTCATCATGATATGTATGTGCATTGTTATGCCCTCTCTATTTGTCAATTGCCCAATGATACGTCTCCGACGTATCGATAATTTCTTATGTTCCATGCCACATTATTGATGATATCTACATGTTATATGCACATTTTATGTCATATTTATGCGTTTTCTGGAACTAACCTATTAACAAGATGCCGAAGTGCCAGTTCGTTTGCTGTTTTTGGTTTCAAAATCCTAGTAACGAAATATTCTCGAATCGGACGAAATCAACGCCCAGGTTCCTATTTTGCCCGGAAGCATCCGAACACACGAGAACCACCAGGGAGGGGGCACAGCCCACCAAACCACAGCCGGCGCGGCCAGGGGGCCCGCGCCACCCTATGGTGTGGGCACCCCTTCGACCCTCCCCGCGCCGCCTCTTCGCCTATATAAAGCCCCTGGATCGAAAACCCTATGGCGAAAAAACCCACGTAAACCTTCCGAGCCGCCGTCATCGCGAAGCCAAGATCCGGGGGACAGTCTCTGCCCGGCACTCGTCGGCGGGGAAGTGCCCCCAAGGCTTCTCCATCGACACCGCTGCCATCTCCACCGCCATCTTCATCACCGCTGCTGCTCCCATGAGGAGGGAGTAGTTCTCCATCGAGGCTCGGGGCTGTACCGGTAGCTATGTGGTTCATCTCTCTCCTATGTAGTTCAATACAATAATCTCATGAGCTGCCTTACATGATTGAGATTCATATGATGATGCTTGTAATCTAGATGTCGTTATGCTAGTCAAGTGAATTTTACTTATGTGATCTCCGGAGACTCCTTGTCCCACGTGTGTAAAGGTGACAGTGTGTGCACCGTGTGGGTCTCTTAGGCTATATTTCACGAAGTACTTATTCACTGTTATGAAGAGCGTAGTGAAGTGCTTATTTATATCTCTTTATGATTGCAATGTGCATCGTATCACAATTTATCTATGTGCTACTCTAGCAATGTTATTAAAGTAGTTTTATTCCTCCTGCACGTGTGTAAAGGTGACAGTGTGTGCACCGTGTTAGTACTTGGTTTATGCTATGATCATGATCTCTTGTAGATTGCGAAGTTAACTATTGCTATGATAATATTGATGTGATCTATTCCTCCTACATATGCATGAAGGTGACAGTGTGCATGCTATGCTAGTACTTGGTTTAGTCTTTTGATCTATCTTACACTAAAGGTTACTTAAACATGAGCATTATTGTGGAGCTTGTTAACTCCGGCATTGAGGGTTCGTGTAATCCTACGCAATGTGTTCATCATCCAACAAAAGTGTAGAGTATGCATTTATCTATTCCGTTATGTGATCAATGTTGAGAGTGTCCACTAGTGAAAGTGTAATCCCTAGGCCTTGTTCCTAAATACGCTATCGCTGCTTGTTACTGTTTTATCTGCATTACTCGCGTTACATGCTTGTTTACTTCCCGCAATATTACTACCATCAACTGCACGCCAGCAAGCACTTTTCTGGCACCGTTGCTACTGCTCATACTTATTCATACCACTTGTATTTCACTATCTCTTCGCCGAACTAGTGCACCTATTAGGTGTGTTGGGGACACAAGAGACTTCTTGCTTTGTGGTTGCAGGGTTGCATGAGAGGGATATCTTTGACCTCTTCCTCCCTGAGTTCGATAAACCTTGGGTAATCCACTTAAGGGAAAACTTGCTGCTGTTCTACAAACCTCTGCTCTTGAGGCCCAACACTGTCTACATGAAAGGAGGGGGAACGTAGACATCAAGCTATTTTCTGGCGCCGTTGTCGGGAGGAAAGGTAAAAGGTACTCACACCCGATCTCGGCTACTAAGCCATTTTCGCCGTTGTAAGTACTCGAAGCTATTTCCTTTAGATCCGCAATGCATCTTTTTGTTTCTTGTTTACACTAGTAAGGCATAATGGAAAACAACAAAAATATGAGAGATCTTTATGAACTTTATCTTGAATTAGGACATGATGTGTTTGAAGAAAGAATTAAAAAACCCATGGAACTTTATATGCATGCTAATGGGAATGTTATTAATATGAATGCTTTGAACACTATTGTTGCTAATGCTATGGAAAATTCTAAACTTGGGGAAGCTGGCTTTGATGAGCATGATATTTTTAGTCCCCCGGGCAATGAGGAGGAAATTTACTTTGATGATACTTTGCCTCCTATTTATGATGATTATAATGATAGTAGTCTTTTGTTACCACCTGTTATGGAGGATAAATTTGATTATGATTACAATATGCCTCCTATATTTGATGATGAGAATAATAATGATAGCTACTTTGTTGAATTTGCTCCCACTACAACTAATAAAATTGATTATGCTTATGTGGAGAGTAATAATTTTATGCATGAGACTCATGATAAGAATGCTTTATGTGATAGTTATATTGTTGAGTTTGCTCATGTTGCTACTGAAAGTTATTATGAGAGAGGAAAATATGGTTGTAGAAATTTTCATGTTACTAAAACACCTCTCTATGTGCTGAAATTTTTGAAGCTACACTTGTTCTATCTTTCTATGCTTGTTGCATCATGCTTCATGAACCTGTTTATTTACAAGATTCCTTTTCATAGGAAGCATGTTAGACTTAAATGTGTTTTGAATTTGCCTCTTGATGCTCTCTTTTGCTTCAACTACTATTTCTTGCGAGTGCATCATTAAAACTGCTGAGCCCATCTTAATGGCTATAAAGAAAGAACTTCTTGGGAGATAACCCATGTGTTATTTTGCTACAGTACTTTGTTTTATATTTGTGTCTTGGAAGTTGTTTACCACTGTAGCAACCTCTCCTTATCTTAGTTTTGTTGCATTGTTGTGCCAAGTAAAGTCTCTATGGTAAAGTTGATGCTAGATTTGGATTGCTGCGCAGAAACAGCATTGCTGTCTGTCACGAATCTGGGTCTAATTCTCTGTAGGTAACTCAGAAAATTATGCCAATTTACGTGAGTGATCCTCAGATATGTACGCAACTTTCATTAGTTTTGAGTTTTTCCGTTTGAGCAAGTCTGCCATTTAAAATTCGTCTTTACGGACTGTTCTGTTTTTGACAGATTCTGCCTTTTATTTCGCATTGCCGCTTTGCTATGTTGAATGTTTCTTTGTTCCATTAACTTTCAGAAGCTTTGTGCAATGTCCAGAAGTGTTAAGAATGATTGTGTCACCTCTGAACATGTGAATTTTTGATTATGCACTAACCCTCTAATGAGTTTGCTTAAAGTTTGGTGTGGAAGAAGTTTTCAAGGATCAAGAGAGGAGGATGATATACTATGATCAAGAAGAGTGAAGAGTCTAAGCTTGGGGATGCCCCGGTGGTTCATCCCTGCATATTTCAAGAAGACTCAAGCATCTAAGCTTGGGATGCCCAAGGCATCCCTTCTTCATCGACAAATTATCAGGTTCCTTCTCTGAAACTATATTTTTATTCGGCCACATCTTATGTACTTTACTTGGAGCGTCTGTTTGTTTTTGTTTTTGTTTTTGTTTGAATAAATGCTTGTGTGGGAGAGAGACACGCCGCTGGTTCGTATGAACACATGTGTTCTTAGCTCATAATATTCATGGCGAAGTTTCCTCTTCGTTAAATTGTTATATGGTTGGAATTGGAAAATGCTACATGTAGTAATTGGTAAAATGTCTTGAATAATTTGATACTTGGCAATTGTTGTGCTCATGTTTAAGCTCTTGCATCATATACTTTGCACCTATTAATGAAGAAATACATAGAGCATGCTAAAATTTGGTTTGCATAATTGGTCTCTCTAAGGTCTAGATAATTTCTAGTAAAGAGTTTGAACAACAAGGAAGACGGTGTAGAGTCTTATAATGTTTACAATATGTCTTTTATGTAAGTTTTGCTGCACCGGTTCATCCTTGTGTTTGTTTCAAATAACCTTGCTAGCCTAAACCTTGTATCGAGAGGGAATACTTCTCATGCATCCAAAATCCTTGAGCCAACCACTATGCCATTTGTGTCCACCATACCTACCTACTACATGGTATTTCTCCGCCATTCCAAAGTAAATTGCTTGAGTGCTACCTTTAAAATTTCATCATTAACCTTTGCAATATATAGCTCATGGGACAAAATAGCCTTAAAAACTATTGTGGTATTGAATATGTACTTATGCACTTTATCTCTTATTAAGTTGTTTGTTGTGCGATAACCATGTTTCTGGGGACGCCATCTACTCTTTGTTGAATATCATGTGAGTTGCTATGCATGTTCGCCTTGTCTGAAGTAAGGGCGGTTTTCACAATCAAATGGTTTGAGTATGCATACTGTTAGAGAAGAACATTGGGCCGCTAACTGGCCATGAATCGTGGAAGTTTCAGTTTGGACATAAAACCTCAATCTCTTATGAGAATATTAATCGTTGTTGAATGCTTAAGCATTAAAAGAGGAGTCCATTATCTCTGTTCTATGTTGTCCCGGTATGGGTGTCTAAGTTGAAGAATGATCAAAAGTGAGAAATCCAATGCGAACTTTCTCCTTAGACCCTTGTACAAGCGGCATAGAGGTACCCCTTTGTGACACTTGGTTGAAACATATGTCATGCAATGATAATCTGTTAATCCAAGCTAATTAGGACAAGGTGCGGGCACTATTAGTATACTATGCATGAGGCTTGCAACTTGTAAGATATAATTTACATGATACATATGCTTTATTACTACCGTTGACAAAATTGTTTCATGTTTTCAAAATAAAAGCTCTAGCACAAATATAGCAATCGATGCTTTCCTCTTTGAAGGACCTTTCTTTACTTTTATTGTTGAGTCAGTTCACCTATCTCTCCACCTCAAGAAGCAAACACTTGTGTGAACGTGCATTGATTCCTACATACTTGCATATTGCATTTGTTATATTACTCTATGTTGACAATTATCCATGAGATATACATGTTACAAGTTGAAAGCAACCGCTGAAACTTCATCTTCCTTTGTGTTGCTTCAATGCTTTTACTTTGAATTATTGCTTTATGAGTTAACTCTTATGCAAGACTTATTGATGCCTGTCTTGAAAGTACTATTCATGAAAAGTCTTTGCTTTATGATTCAGTTGTTTACTCATGTCATTACCATTGTTTTGATCGCTGCATTCATTACATATGTTTACAATATGATCAAGTTTATGATGGCATGTCACTTCGTAAATTATCTTTGTTATCGCTTTACCTGCTCGGGACGAGCAGAACTAAGCTTGGGGATGCTAATACGTCTAACGTATCGATAATTTCTTATGTTCCATGCCACATTATTGATGATATCTACATGTTATATGCACATTTTATGTCATATTTATGCGTCGGAACTAACCTATTAACAAGATGCGAAGTGCCAGTTCCTGTTTTCGTTTTTGGTTTCATAAATCCTAGTAACGAAATATTCTCGAATCGGACGAAATCAACGCCTGTGTTCCTATTTTGCCCTAAGCATCCGTAACACACGAGAACCACTGAGGGGGCACAGCCCACCAAACCACAGGCCGGCGCGGTGGGCCCGCGCCACCCTATGGTGTGGGCACCCCTTCGACCCTCCCCTTCGCCTATATAAAGCCCCTGGATCGAAAACCCTATGGCGAAGGACAAACCCACGTAAACCTTCCAGCCGCCGTCATCGCGGGCCAAGATCCGGGGACAGAGTCTCTGCTCCGGCACCGCCGGAGCGGGAGTGCCCCTAAGGCTTCTCCATCGACACCGCGCCATCTCCACCGCCATCTTCATCACCGCCGCCGCTCCCATGAGGAGGGAGTAGTTCTCCATCGAGGCTCGGGGCTGTACTTAGCTATGTGGTTCATCTCTCTCCTATGTAGTTCAATACAATAATCTCATGAGCTGCCTTACATGATTGAGATTCATATGATGATGCTTGTAATCTAGATGTCGTTATGCTAGTCAAGTGAATTTTACTTATGTGATCTCCGGAGACTCCTTGTCCCACGTGTGTAAAGGTGACAGTGTGTGCACCGTGTGGGTCTCTTAGGCTATATTTCACGAAGTACTTATTCACTGTTGAAGAGCGTAGTGAAGTGCTTATTTATATCTCTTTATGATTGCAATGTGCATCGTATCACAATTTATCTATGTGCTACTCTAGCAATGTTATTAAAGTAGTTTTATTCCTCCGCACGTGTGTAATGGTGACAGTGTGCACCGTGTTAGTACTTGGTTTATGCTATGATCATGATCTCTTGTAGATTGCGAAGTTAACTATTGCTATGATAATATTGATGTGATCTATTCCTCCTACATATGCATGAAGGTGACAGCATGCTATGCTAGTACTTGGTTTAGTCTTTTGATCTATCTTACACTAAAGGTTACTTAAACATGAGCATTATTGTGGAGCTTGTTAACTCCGGCATTGAGGGTTCGTGTAATCCTACGCAATGTGTTCATCATCCAACAAAAGTGTAGAGTATGCATTTATCTATTCTGTTATGCGATCAATGTTGAGAGTGTCCACTAGTGAAAGTGTAATCCCTAGGCCTTGTTCCTAAATACTGCTATCGCTGCTTGTTACTGTTTATCGTAATTTCTGCGTTACTACCGCTTGTTTACTTCCCGCAATATTACTACCATCAATGCACGCCAGCAAGCACTTTTTGGCACCGTTGCTACTGCCCATACTTATTCATACCACCTGTATTTCACTATCTCTTCGCCGAACTAGTGCACCTATTAGGTGTGTTGGGGACACAAGAGACTTCTTGCTTTGTGGTTGCAGGGTTGCATGAGAGGGATATCTTTGACCTCTTCCTCACTGAGTTCGATAAACCTTGGGTAATCCACTTAAGGGAAAACTTGCTGTTCTACAAACCTCGCTCTTGGAGGCCCAACACCGTCTACAGAAAGGAGGGGGAACGTAGACATCACCCAACTGTAATTTTTTTACCCAATATGTTATTTATCTTATTGGAGAGACACCACTAGTGAACTGTGGACCCCGGTCCATTCTTTTACATCTGAAATACAACCTACTGCAATCATTGTTCTCTTTTGTTTTCTGCAAGCAAACATCATTTCCACACCATACGTTTAATCCTTTGTTTTCAGCAAGCCGGTGAGATTGACAACCTCACTGTTAAGTTGGGGCAAAGTAGTTTGATTGTGTTGTGCAGGTTCCACGTTGGCACCGGAATCCTTGGTGTTGCGCCGCACTACACTCCTTCACCAACAACCTTCACGTGATCTTCATCTCCTTCGATAACCTTGGTTTCTTACCGAGGGAAAACTCGTTGCTGTACTCATCATACCTTCCTCTTGGGGTTCCCAACGGACGTGTGCTTTACCGTCACAAGCACATGGCGTCATCGATCTCCACATGGTGTGTATAAGAGCACATTTTCGGAGCATTCCGTTGCGGTTGGAAAATGGTTAAGGACCTTGGCTCCATCGTGGGTGGAGCCAATCTACATAACATGGAGCCACAGTAACATAGCCAAGCTCACACGAAGTGGGCCTCGCTCCAGCGATGACCTCCACATCAAACAGTGAATAGCACCATTGACCACGGTGTCGTCCTGTGTGGTGTTGTGGTATGGACCACGGCTCCGTATCGTGCGGATCCAAACAAAAAGGTTATTGCGTTTTTCGAGGATAGTGAAAGGGGGTGAAGTAGAGACTAGAAGGTGGGTTGAATAGGAGGTACACAAATTTTATCTTTTTCGACTTTTATAGCGGAAGCGGAAAAGTAAAAGTGAGTGCTTGTGAAAAGGATGTTCCTATATGCAACGCAAACAAGGGAAATGGAAACACAAGTAATAAAGCAAGGGTAAAACTAAATTGTACGACCGGGAAGACGAGGCGCGATATGTTTTCGTAGTTCCTTCCACAATATGAAGTACGTATACGTTGAGTAGGTGTAGTACCACAAAGGTGCCAACCGCCACTAAGGCGTCACCTTGTTCCTCGTGAGCACACCACAAAGCGTAGTCACCTTCTCCACTAAGAAAGGACGGTCAAGGCGGCCAACCTTCACACATTGGGGCACACTCCACACAGAAAATAGGCTCCCAGCAACATCATGAACTAGTCACAACAAGATATAGCCACGAGATGCTCTCAACAACATGGGCCCCCACAAAGGAGACCTAGTGTTTCCAACTCCACAAAGGAAAATTATGGGGATCACGAAATTTCTTTGGTAGATAGGTATATCTAGCCCTACTCCTTCGATTCCCAAATTTGGGGGGGGGATTGGTTGGCTAGGGAAGGAATAAACGCGATAGAAGCTCAAGAACTATGGAGGAGAGAGAGTGTTCTTCGCCTTGGGAAGGTCTCATTCGAGGAGGAAGAAGGCTTCCTTTTATAGCATGTACGGCCTTGGAGCTTGCAGAATGAGGAAGGCGGATGACCCTCCTCCCCAACCCCCGGATGATTTGGGTGGGGCGATGAAGGCGGCATGGACGGACGTTCCACCCGCCCCTCGGATATTGGGAACTTTTCGGAGGCCGGGTGAAGTTTTCTTCCGCCCTGCCATCTAGGAGCTGGCCAACCCTCGGTGTCAGACCGTATGAAACGAATGTCCGAGGGGCAGATGTAATTTCCATCCGCCCCGGTCCAAACTCGCATACGTGGCCGCTCCTGGGTCTTCTTGGGATAAGGGGCGGATGATCTGGCCTGCTGTTTTATGCATGAATCATCTTATTTCCTCTTCTCTTTTACACATCTCCTCAGCATGTTCTCTTCCACCAACACCAGTGATCAATCATCTAGTAAAACCAGACAATGTACCATAGGAAAAAGGTGGGTCATCATCTGTAGCGTTAAAATTGATTCCTACACACTTGAGCACATATGGTAAAATTATATTCACGATCTGTTAACGAACACACAAAATCGTAGAGATTGAGCATGCTCTTTCAGATAGGTTACTTTGTGGAGAAGACATACCTTCTCTTAGCCCTCAACATCATATAGAGAAGCCATGACTATAACATGTACAATGCACTATCTCGTGTTGTCATTCCTTGCAATTAATGATAATTAATTAAATTTTAGTAGAAAATTATATTCTAAGGGAGGCATATGGTACAATGGAGAAACTTGTCTTATCTTATTTTCTAAGGGATCATCCCTTAGCTAAAGAAGACAACCTTCTCTTCAACTATTCTCTCTCTCCAACTTAGCAAATATCCTACATGGCAGCTCTAATAGAAGGTTAACGTCACCTCATTTTATGTGCCCTAAATTAATTAAGGTTATAGTTTTACTCTTAAAATGTAGATACCAAAAATATGTAGCACATAACAAAATTATACAATGAATCTAATAAAAATAATTCTCGAGGGTTCCGCAAAGGCTTGGCTCATCCGTATTGGCTTCGCCTCCCCCTTCACTCACTAAATCATGTGTTCAATGAGGGCAAATGGATTTAAGTGTGTTGATGTGGTGATGCCCTCCTCCTTGGAGAAGTGGCTCAACAATCCCTCCCACCGCCGGTGCTTATCACAACAATGGTGGATTGTGGATAGATCACTCCATAGGGTCTAGTTGGGTATGCCTAAGAGCGTCCACGTGAAAGCGTTGTCACCTTCATGGCTGACACAAGCCCGGTTGGTGGATGTGTTAGACAAGGGGAGGGCTAGTCTGGGTCACTAGTAGCCATTTTTGGCTTTCAGTGTGGCCTCATGTGCTAGGTATTGTCCCACAATCATGATTTGTGTTCATTTTTCCTTAAAAAATTATAATTTGGTCTATTATAAAAGCTTATAGAAATTATAAAATACGCCAAATATAATAGAATTTCATCGAGGTCATTTGATCACCTAGCAACCACGATCACCGCCAGGGTTTCAACTTTCTTTTCTTATAAACCAGGCCATTATGTATTTTTATCTCTATTTGTATGAATGCAGAGAAGAACAATTTCGTTAGGAAAAAGTTCCATCACCCAATATGTTTTGTTTAGATGGCGTAGATGGCACAGGAGAAGGCAATCTTCTATGCTACTGGTGCTTCATGTGATCTAACCTGGTCCTTCAAAATTGGCCAACATGTAGTTTCTCTATATGTATTTGACCAAGGATCAACAAGATTGGCCAACACGTAGTTTCTATATACATACACAAACACGAGATTTAAAAAAAATGGTGGACGATGCATAGATCCCGCTCCCCGCTCCCCAACATACACCTCATAACACGAACGGTGAACATCCAAATCCTGAATTTGTACGCGGTTTTGTTTCGAATAAGATACACGGACGCAAACAGAGCTTGGCTCTGGTGGTTAGGTCCCTTGTGGTGGAACCAACCCACCCAGGTTCAAGTCCTAGACTTGGCATGGGTGTTTGCATTTACCTGGATTTATTCCAGGATTTAACCGGCGCTATGCTTTCAGGGTAGAGGACGTGCCCGGCCAACAGCGAGGCGCTGGTGCTGATCAACCTCAAGATATGCCGGCTCAGTCCCTCGAGGTGCTCATAAGGATAGGATGTGCGTGCGTGCGTTCATAGGGGTGTTTGTACGTGCGTGTTTGGAGCGTCGCGTTGTACTGTTCTCAAAAAAGAATAAGATACACGGACGGCTATACCGGCCAGCCTTGTTTATCACGAGTACCCCTTTCTGGGGGTACGGTTTATTATCTATCAGACTCTATTTGTCTAACCCCATGAACTGCAGGCCTGCCGATCGAAGCCGGCCGGCAAATCAAAGTGCGTGAGCACGACCTATTATATGTTGCTTTGGCTTTTAAGTTAAGCGAAGCACCAGAACGTGGCGATGAAGTGGCAGCAATATACCACTCCAAATCTCCAATCATCGACGCAGAGAATACAATATATTCAGCCAATCGTTGTGATAGAACGATCGACCGATCGATGGCGACCATCGAGGCAAGAACTTGATTGGTAGTACACTCGACGTGAACCGGCGCACTCTGAAAGTCTGAATAGATGCCATACTTCCTTTTCGTGTGATTCCTTAAACATATCTCGCCGAGCGTAAACTTTGCTATAGAAATGAATAAGAAAAAAATCCAAATAATCGGCTGAGACGCTGCAGAACCTGAACTTTTCTTCCACAGGAAACAAAATCAATGAGATTAAGGCCGGCCAGCTCCTAGCGCCTGCAAACTACTAGAAGAAATGAAGAATATGCCGTCAGGCCTAAGAATTGAAAGGCCAGAGCTAGCTAATCGAGCGGGAAAGGGGTGATGGGAGATCAGCATCGTCACTGATGGCCTGCATGCTGATGACGGCCTGATGGGATGGGACATCGATGATCAAGGCCCTGATGGCCAGGGTTGTGCGGAAACGAAAACTTGCGTGCGCATAAGCATAAACCCGTGGCCTGTCAACGACTAGTACTGTTCATTGATTGGTTAGGTATAGGTAGTATCATCTGGCACTCCACTAGTTATGATCATGTCTTTGCCACTACGGCGACAGAGTATGCTTTCGAAGGTTTTACACTTGACATGTACCGGCTCCTGCAGAAGCTAGATTTCCTGATCTACTTCTCACTGCGATTAGGGCATTCTCAGCGGGTCATGCCATTTCGGATACCAAAAATATTTGTTTTGGTTCGTCTTGGATACCCTATGTCCTTCCTCGTTTGTTTGGTGCGGGTGTGCATCCACCCCTATTTTAGTTATTTTGGTCATTTTGAGTATAATACAAGAAGGGTGTGACTATTTCTCAGTCGACTGAACTAACTTCGTTATCAGTCTGATGATGTCATCAAATTTTAGTTGCAAGTCATGTTGCAACTTATAATTAACACAAATCACGATGCAAATCAAATGGTGTAAATTTTAATTGAGCATGAAATTAGTTCTCAGCTAGCTGAGAATTAGCAAATCCCATACAAGAATGTCGTTTACAATCAAATAAATTTAAACAATTCTTAGTCAATCAAATAACATGGTTCAAAATCGCATAAAATGAGAGGAGGTGACTAGTTGTTTCTACGTGGACCCACATATGCTCAACCAATTCCTCTACAAGTTGATTGTGAGTTGGTCGATCAAGGATCTCATGATGCACATAGAGAAATTGTTGAAACTTAGCCGTTCAGGCACGGGCTCAACCAAATTGCCCTAAAATTATCACCATTTGTCATAGACGCTATTATCATGCACATCCTCAATTGTCATGGTGTGCATGAGCATAGAAGCAGTCACCTCTCACATTTTCTGAGTACTCTATGTTCTAGCAAGGTTCCGAACAATATCCCAATAAGATTAGAGCACACAAAATATTCGCTCTACATCCTTCCTAAAAGTATCTTGTTATATTTTGCAAACCTAGGAGATTTCTCTTCTTCAGGATTGCTGATTGTGTTCATAAATTTAGACCATGGAGGATATATATATCATCTAGATAATAGCCCTTGTTTCATGGTGGTCATTGATCAAATAGCGAACCTCTAGTGAAATGCCTTCCGCAAGCCTAGAAAATATCGGAGGGTGTCGAAGCACGATGATGTCATTGTGAGAACCTGTAAGATTGTCAAATCTAAATAATCTTGAGATGCAACGGTCTCAAATATGAAAATGCACTCACCAACATGCCATTTATATTGGTCATGTCAAGCAAAAGGACAATTCTTTTTCTTCCAATACATGAAATGTATGCTTTCAAGCATCTCATAAAACCGTGTTGACTCATTGGTCAACAATAGTTGGGCAGTGTCAGCAGGATATGGATCTCTCAAATATTCTCCACCAAACACTTGCACCATTGCATTGCAGAACTCACTCATGCCCATGTAATCATCAACGAGATCATCGAAAACTCCATATCCAAGGATGTGAATATATGAATGAGCATTTTTTGATAAAAAGAGAAGCCAAACTTACCGGTGGCATCGAGCTTGCATAAAATATACGGATAGTATGCCCTCAATCCTTGTAGAATTACTAGCGCCAAAAAATGTATGGAAGGTATAGTGCATTTGTAGGATGGAAGTAGTCGTTGTGGAGTTAGACATGGCCTTCTTCTGTATTGCAGTCCAAATTGTCAGCACATCCATTCACCGAGCCCTTGAACCTTTGCAGCCGCCTCTTGTTGTCATGGATCGACGATTTCAGCCGCCACCAATAGTGGTATCATAGTTGGATGATGTGTCAATGACATGGTTGTACAAAAGCTCGATCGTGCTACTATCCATTATGATATGATACATGGCCACTAGATCATTGTATATGACAAACACAAATGAGCATCAAAATAGAGGCTGAGTTCGCACCTCAAACTCGATCGGGCAAATGGGCATCAAAACATGTCATGGGCGTCATAGTTCACCAACGCATCCAGGCTTACAACAGATGTAGTTGAGCCGACCTAGCCGGATCGAGGAGGATAGACGCAAAAGGCAACCACCTTTGGCGACGGCGTGATTGAGGTGGCGGTGGCAACCATAGGAGGATTGGCCTATGACAAGCTACAACCAAAGCAGGTGGGCCCAGCAACGATGAGAAATAACGAAAAGTGGCGGCGGCGCGGTGGAGAGGGGAGAACTATTCTGAAGTAGAATGGAAGTGCGCCACTGATGGGATGGTCCGGGAGGATAAAGCAGAATACGCGCGGATGCTTTTCACGTGACCGTAATTCCAACCTAAATATAAGCTGAAAATTATGCGCCGAAGCCGAAGGCCGAACAGGTTCACCATGCTCTGTTCATTTGAGGTGAATTGGTACGCAATAATGCTACATCTAGGGGCAGTTTGTTACGTAAATGAATCTACGGGATTACGTGAAGGCGGGAGGAGAATCATGGCTCCTCAATTCACGGGAGGCAAGCTGATTTGCACCAACGAATTCAACCACCTAATCCCGTAAGCCCATCCCGTAAGAATCCTCCCGTAAGTCTAGCATTTTCGATTGGTACGTACGCGCAGACTTGCTCGGTTTGTTCGGATAGCCGCTGGAAATGCTCCTCCAATACCTTCTACGGTTCGTCTCGCGAAACCGAGTGCGCCGTGCGCAAACTCTCGAAACTGCAGCGATAGCGCCGGCCGGCCGGTGGATCGATACGGTGACCTGATGGCAATGGCGCATCGCCACCGGCCCGCCGGGGCGGGCTGTCTTAATATCCCAGGGATTTGGGGTTATAAAAAATAGAGGAAACAGATGTGTGCATTGCATATTCATGCATAGAAAATCCGGGGAATTTTCGCTTTAAAGTAAAACAGTCACAACAATGAAGTTTCACTTGACCTTGGTGGAATTGAAGTAGCTCATCAAGTCAAGCGCTATAAACCTCAATGTGATTTTGTTAAAACCTTGTTTTGGGTAGAGATGATTTGATCTAAGGGGTTAGATCAAATGGAATTAAAACTAACACAACAACACATTAAACAAGGATCAATTGATTGATCTTATAAAAGATCATAATATGGTAATCCTTGCCATAACTTATGAACATCCATTTAATTGGAAATCAAGTAACAATAAATGGAGAAACCATTCTTAACTTATCTTTTCCATGTCTTAAATTAATCCATGATCCTACCATGAACTTCATGGTATTCATTCTACTTCATTCTTGGAAACATGACAAGGAGATCAACTCTAGAATATATATTCTTCTTTATTCCAGATTATATACATCAAACCTAGAGAGGTGAGAGTTCTATTATAATTATTAGAGAAGCAATAACAAACCTTGAGCTAAACCTTGGATATATATCCATGAATTCAAATCATCATCTTTAAGAGGAACCCTAGGATATTATTCAAGATATTCCCTAGAGAGAGAAACCATTTATGTTAAACATAGATATTGATGATCACATCATTCTCTATGGAGCCTAACCTTAGGTTAGTATTAAAGTCCTTCCCAAATGAGAGAGACCATTCATACCAATCCTAGCTTTACCTATTTAAGAATCAAGGACAATCTTTGAACTAAAGTATTAGGAGATAAACCATTTCATCTTGAAGTGGTGAGATAACCAAATATCAAATGGAACAAGACTATATCCATGAGTTGATGAAGTAAGGATGAGACCAATCCAATCAAGATACCCAAGTGGAGTCTTAGCCTAAAAGATACCTAAGGAAATATTAGGAGTACACCATAAACCCTAGAATAACTATTCCTATATGAGAGAGCTCAAGCTATGGTGTTACACTCAAGTAGTTGAGGCAACACTTGAACTTGAGGGAGAGAACTATTCCATATATCCAGATGATTATATCATCATTCTTGAAAGAACTCTAAGTAATTATCTCAGGCATTCTCCTGGGATACAAACTTTAGAGGCAACCATAGTAGGTGTCCACCCATGAGAGTATCAAAGAAGTACTATACCTAGTTGATCAAGACAATACTTGATCTTAGAAGTGAGAAATGAAGAGAGAGATACCTTAGAAGCTCAACCTGATCATTATAAATTGAGTAATGATCATAAACCCTAAGAACTTGTAGTAGAAGCCATTAAGAATAAGTTAATCATGATAATACCATGATCATGCTTTGAGGAAATAGGAGAATAAGCCATAGTTTAAACCTAGTATAATAAGCATATATCATCAAGTACATAAAATCATAGGGGAACTATTAGCAACCCTAAACCATTTTCCATATATTAATTAGAGAGACAACTGAATAGAAACAAACCTTGTGTAGTTCAGCCCTATATCAATCCAAATGATCTTGGATTGAATCATCCTATGTGTGGTGAGGAAGAGCAACCTAGCCAAAGTAATATGGTGTTAAATCACATATAGAACCTATACCCATATCTCCAACTAACTTGTGAATTAATTGATGACCACAAGTAAAACCCTATACCATACCCCAATTCTAGTTTGTGTATCACTTGGGTGATCACAATTAAAACCCTAGGCCATAATTGAGTTACAAACCATATGTCATTAGATGAATATAATTAGAACCCTAAAAGTACTCACTAGTCAAATCTTATGCTTCAATTATGGAACATAAGATGAACCTAGTGCTAAATCCTATAATTAAAACCCATGAGTGGTGATCAACCACTTATCCTTATAACCAAGACCAAACCATTCTGGAAACAATATCTACACTAGATATTTTCAAAGATAATCCTAGTGCCACCTTTGAAATATGGTTATAATAAAACCTACAAGACCTTAACAAGCAAGTGCTCACATAAAACTATGTGCAAGTGACAAATTCCTCAAATAAAAACCAAGCACTAATAACAATCTATGAAATACCTTGAGTTCAAAATATTAACTCTAATCATTCCAAAGGATTTGATTCATGAGAAAAAGGAAAGTAAAATGAGAATATAAACTCATGTCTAATTGCTATTTTGAATAAGCCACATGTATGCAATGTAATCAAACATAAAATACTGGTTATAAATAAAATAGTGGTGTAATAGCCATGGCACTACATTTAATAAAATTAACATATTGAAATACCTGCAAAATAGAAAAGAATTCAAATCTGAATTAAAACCAGAATTCAAAATAGAAAAGTAAACCGTAAAATGAAAAACAGAAATAGAAAAAAATAGGAAAGGGACTTACCCGAACCTACCTGGCCTCGTAGCCCACCAGCAGCCCAACAAGCACTAGCCCAACCGGCCCTAAGTACCCCTTCGTTCTAAATATCCCTGAGGGGTCGCCCCTCATCCTCTCCTGCGCACCGAGGAGGACAACACGATGGCGTACCTCGGGACTTCCCATCGTCGCCGTCGATCCCTCCCTCGTCCGGTCATGACAAGGCACGCTCAAACGCCGTATAAAAGCACCACAACGATGCCGGACCGTTTTCCCTCTCTCTCGCTCCAAATTTCCCCAATTCCGAAACCATAGCCGACCCTTCGCTCCGACCATCACCGCCGGTAGAGACCTCCCCGTGCCGGGCCACGACCACCATCGTCACCGCCATACTCGACATGGTCTTGCAAAAGGAATCGAGTCGTGCACTCGTAGCTGCCGCCAACCACCTCTCTCCGACGGCCAGCGCCATGAATTCCAGCGACACAGCTCCCATTGACCCTGCCGTCAAGCTCATCGTGCTCCCTGTGAGCCTCTTTACCGCACAAGATGCTCCGCTTTGTCTCGTAGCGCTCGTAGTAAAGATCTCGTTCATCCGAGTCCGCCGCCGCGCACGTCGTCACCGGCCAAGCCTCGTGACTACACCGGAGCGGCGCTACCACCATGAGGTTCGCCTCGGCGCCCTCTTTCCAACAACAAGCACGACACGCTCTCGCTTGAACCCGACCGCGTCATCACTACTAAATTACGGTGAGGCACATAGTTGCCACGTCGCACCACGGGCCGCTAGCGTGGGACACGGCCCACCAAAGTCATGGACCGTGTGTGTTCTCATTCGGGGTAGCTTTAGCAGTTTCCGTTTTATTTCAATTTCATAAATTGTCAACTTCAAATAATTATAGAAAATTCATTTTAACTCAGAAAATATAAATGAGATATCAAAATTCTTATAAAAATAAAATCTATCCAATAAAAATATAATAAGAAATTTTTATTTTTAATAAGAATTTAATTGTTTAATACTTATTAATTAAGCCTTTTCTTTTAATTCTAAATTCAATTAAAATTCAATAATTAAGAAAAGTTTCTAAAGTAAATAAAAACAGTAAGTAAATAAAGAAAACATTAAACTAATTTTATTTATCTGTTAAGTTATTAAATCCTTATTAGAGGGATTTAAACCCTGATTAATAATTATCTTAATTATTAATTCTTTAAAAATAATAAAATGCCATAGTCCAATATTATTTACAATTCAAAGATATAAACAACTTCAACGCCATAATCAAATGTTTACCTTAAGAGTTGCATCACTATTAGGAAACCTAGTTCCATTATGAATAAAGTTGTAACCTCTCATAAATTTATGTGGAACCCTAAAACCCTAATCCAATTATGAACCAAACCCTAACTCCACTATTTCATGTGAACCTTAATTTGTTTCTAAACCTAAACCCTAGGTTAGAACATGTGATCATGATACTTTGATTTCATTCATAGCTCCATAGTAGCAACTAAACAATTGCCATGTCTTCATAAAATAATAGAGACCCATCTCTAATACATTGGTATTACATGTGTTCATGCCTAGATGATCAAATAGGACCAACCCTAGTTCCTATCTTCTGAGACACCAACCTTAATCATTCCTATTTAGCATCACACCATTGTGATGAACCCTAATAGCAATCATACCTAATGTTTTGCATTACATAACCATGTTCCACTAAACCCTACAAGAACTCCATAATTGTGACTATCCTATTTAGGAACCAACTATTCTTTACCTAGTGGATCCAATAGTAAAACCTAGACCACCTCAACCCTAATTGAAATACTTCTTATTACTTAATTAAGAAGTATGTTCTTCAAAAGTTATTCTTTTGAAGTAAATAGGGAGTAGCCATCAAACCTGCTTCATAGGATCTATAAACCCTAGCCAACTATCACCAGCAAGATGAACCAACCTTTATAGCACACATGTTTAATTAATTGCTTAGGATGCCTAGACTTAACTCAACCTTACAAGCCCTAGGTGTTGATGAATCCAACATTGTTGTGATCCATCTAATCCTTACTCCAGAAACTAATTTGGAACCCATAGTAAACCATAGAACTCCACAACCATAATTATCATACTTGTTCTTCGTTAAAGAACATGTTCTTCAAAAGTTATTCTTTTGAAGTAATCATTGTCATCATCAACCATGCACTATAAGACTTAAAATTGACAACTGCTCTTTACTTATTATACAACTACTATTCCTTGATATGTATGATTGTTACTATGCACTGTACCACTTGTTTATGACTCCTAGACAACAAAACCCTAATAAGAACCTTGTTTGTGAATCACTTTAAAAGTGCAACACACTTTGAACTAATCATTACAACTCATTAATCCTAAATCATCGGGGTTAGGTCACGCCTAGATCGATTGCATCTCATACTTATGCATTATTGCATCTTTGCCAATCTTTATCGTCCTTACCGGACGATGATGCTATTTCAGACTTAGAGTTATTGCGTATCGAAGACCTTGTCTGCATAATCTTGAGTTAAGAAAGGCAAGTTCATCGCTTGCTCATGTCATTTGAGTTTCTACCAAATTACTTGCAAAGTACTATACTTATCACTCTTGCATGAAAATCAAAAGTACTATTTTCATAACTATGAATAGACTATGTGGTGGGCAATGGAACCATGGTATGTGTTGATATGGTGGAGGTTCCATTGCAAGGGTTTATATCCACCTAGGATTAAACAACAAATGTCGTCCCAGTGATTCTTGTGCCGTAAACTCGTGTTAACCATAAGATCTGGAGTGGGACGGGGTAGTCAATTGTATTTCCACCTCTCGTTCATCAACGGATGCGCTTTACCGTAGACACTTGCATTCCAAGGGGACAAGCGGTGAGGCTGGGGAGCCCTAAGTCCCCACGGCATTGTCCGTAGTACACTTGTCGCCCGAGGAGCAAGCGGTGAGGCTGGGGAGTCCTAAGTCCCCACGGTATTGCGGTCTATGATGGGTTGCAAGGAGTTTTGATGTAATAGAGATGAATAAAGTACGAGTAAGTAAAGTGCGAGAGAAATAATTGCGCTAGTGGGTCTAATCCTTAAAAGGCCAAAGGATGCTTCTGCTTGTTTACCATAATGACCAAGCGTCTTCTTGAGGACAATACCTGAATTTAGTCTAGTGCTTGGCTTCATGTAGATAAATAATCTTCATTGTTTTGATAAGTGTTGTGTGGGTGAACCTATGCTAATGCACCGCCTTTCCTAGGGACTAATACATACTTGTGACTATACCCCTTGCAAGCATCCGCAACTACAAGAAAGTAATTAAGATAAATCTAACCACAACTTTAAACTCTGAGATCCTGCTATCCCTCCTGCATCGATATACCAACGGGGTTTAGGTTTCTGTCACTCCGGCAACCCCGCAATTAGCAAACGAGTACAAGATGTATTCCCCTAGGCCCATAAAGGTGAAGTATCATGTAGTCGACGTTCACATGACACCACTAGAAGAATGACACCACAACTTAAATATCATAACATTGAATATTACTCAACCATAATTCACTACTAACATTAGACTTCACCCATGTCCTCAAGAACTAAACGAACTACTCACGAGACATCATATGGAACATGATCAGAGGTGATATGATGATGAATAACAATCTGAACATAAAACCTTGGTTCAATGGTTTCACTCAATAGCATCAATAACAAGTAGAAATCAATACCGGGAGAGTTTCCTCTATCAAACAATCAAGATCCAACCCTAATTGTTACAGCGGTGATGAGATGCAGCGGTGGAGATGGCGGTGATGATGATGAAGATGATGGTGATGATGATGATGATGATGTCCAACTCGATGACGGTGACGATGGCGTCGATTTCCCCCTCCGGGAGGGAATCCCGGCGGATTCCTGCCCGCCGGAGAGCTCTTTTCTCTCTGGTGTTCTCCGCCCCGCAGAGGCGGCTGTAACCCTTCGTGAGGATTCCTCTCTGGCTTAGGTTTTCGGGACGAAGAGTTTCGCGAAGAAAAGGAGGCCAGCTGTGTGGGCCCCACACCACATGGTGGCGCGGCTAGGCTATGGGCCGCGGCGCTCTATGGTGTGGGCTCCAATTCTGGGTCCAGCTGGCTCTCCTTCTGGCTTCCTCACATCCGGAGAAATAGGATTTATAAAATTTCCTTCCAGAGTCGATCTTCCGAAATATTGCATCCTGACGGTGCTTTTTTTTTTTTTTTCCTGGCTCCGGTGCGCAATCTCCAAATAATCATGAAACATGCAAAATAGATGAAATAACATAAGTATTGTGTCCCAATATGAAATTTATCAATGAATAACAGCAATTTATGATATAAACAGTGATGCAAATGGACGTATCAACTCCCCTAAGCTTAGACTTCACAGAACCCAAGCGAAACTGAGCTCAATGAACAAGACCACATGTTTATGGAGTGAAGAGTCGATCAATAAAATACGACAAGAAGCATCATATTCATTCACACAAGACATTATAGTAAACAACTTCCTCATATAACTCAACTTGAAACAAGTATAAGGTAATCACAAATAAAAGTGCATAAGAAATCATAATTGGTGATGGCAAACTTTTGTTCTTGGTCAAAGAACATTTAACAGATTATACTTATCTATTGAGCAGCGCTCTCATATTAAAACTTATGGTAAACTTGCATACTCAATCATATTAATCATTGATGACTTCCAAAGCTATATTCATTCAGGTAAAACTTGTACTAAACAAGAAAGAATAAAGACATGATGAAGCAAATCACAATATAATAGTTTGATCACAACAACTCAAATGCTTGCTTGAGATGGAGGGAAATAGGTTTACTGACTCAATATAAAGTAAAAGACAGGCCCTTCGCAGAGGGAAGCAGTGATTAAATCATGTGCTAGAGCTTTTTCAGTTTTGAAATCATATAGAGATGATAAAAGTAACATTTTGAGAGGTGTTTGTTGTTGTCAACGACTGGTAGCGGGTACTCTAACCCCCTTGCCAGACAACCTTCAAAGAGCGGCTCCCATTTTATTTTTATTTTGTATGGCACTCCTTCCAACCTTTCTTTCACAACCATGGCTAACCGAATCCTCGGGTGCCTGCCAACAATCTCATACCATGAAGGAGTGCCTTTTTATTTAGCTTTATTATGATGACACTCCCCCCAACCTTTGCTTACACAAGCCATGGCTAACCGAATTCTCGGGTGCCGTCCATCAATCACATACCATGGAGGAGTGTCTATTTTGGTTAATTAATTTGGGACTGGGAATCCCATTGCCAGCTCTTTTTAAAAGTTATTGGATAAGTGAGAAGCCACTAGTCCATTGGTAAAAGTTGCCCAACAAGATTGAAAGATAAAACACCACATACTTCCTCATGAGCTATAGAACAATTGACACAAATAAGGAGTAATAAATTTTGAATCGTTTAAAGGTAGCACATGAAGTATTTACTTGAAATGGCGCAAATACCACATAATAGGTAGTTATAGTGGACACAACACATGGCATGGGTTTTGGTTTAAAGGGTTCGGATGCACGAGAAGTATTCCTCTCAATACAAGGCTTTGGCTAAGGTTAAATAGCAAGCATAAGAGTTGAGGGAAACAAACAAATATACATATGATAGAAACAATCATGCATCTTACTTGTAAGCACAAATAGTTTTAACTTCAGAATACTAAGCTAAGAACTAAGAAAGATAATAACATCTTCTACATGTATTTCCTCTATTCTTCTTAAATTCAAAGTGTTGTTGCTATTGACCATTGCTAAGTTTGCCAAAACCAAATGGATTTACTCAATGCTCCCAAAGTGGTACCAATACTTAATAACAAGATAAATCATATAGTAGAAATTGCAAACTAAAATAAGATGTGCAATATGTAAATGATAAGACTTCTCATTAATATTCCATAACGATAACTCACACCAAGGGATACATAGACAAACTAAAGGAGAGATACTCCACACTGCAACCCATCTCATACGATAACTTCCCTACTCATGATATGACACTACTTGATAGTAAAAAGTAAAAGATAGTGATGATGTGTGATACCGCGGCACTCCCCAAGCTTGGAACAAAACCAAGGGGATGCCAATACCGATGATGAATTCCTTTTGGCGATAGTGGTGATGAATTCCCGTCTTCAGACTTCCAAGATAGAGGCTCTCCATCAACAAATGACATCTTGGTCTCGGGAATCCTGAAACTAGCAGCACGGCTTATGTGTTTAAACCTGTTTTCATACTCACAGTTCTGATTCTGAACATCATAAAGTTGAGCTTGGAGTTTGTTGGTGGTGTCGTGAAGCGAGAGGATGTCGCCCCATAGCTTTGCAGTCTCCTTCTCGTGTTCACCAATGAGTTCAGACACAATCTTGTGGAAGATATCCACTTCACGCTCGGCCATCTTCTTGTAGTTGAAGACCTCCTGTTCTAGCTTCTCCATCCTGTCTTCCAAGCTTCCTTCTCCTTTGGGACCCTGAACATCTTTGATCTGCAGTTTTCCCTCGACGAGCATCAACTCCTTTGGGTGCATCCTCAGCTCCTCCATGTACAAGTTGCCAACATCCTTGCCGGCCCCCGACTTCCCGACGAAGACATGGATCTAGATCCGAAGCAAATCCCGGCAGAAAACAAACAAACAAAACACGTCATAGGAACGATATAATGACCTCCGTGTCCTGGGGATTATATAATAAAATTCAGAACAAATGTAGGGCACCGTGCCGAACCGGCAGCCCGAAAGGGGCGGGATTGGTGCTGCCACCATAGGCTGCTGGCTCAAAGCCAAAGCCACGGGTCAGGTGGCAATGCGTCGTATGCCTTTTCCACTCCGTTTCGATTCCTTGTAATTCTTTTTCTTTGTATATTTTTCGAAAAACAAGAAAACTATTGTTCTAAAGTAAATTGCGAATCCTTTTCATTACCAAGATTGTTACCTATTCAAAGTCGAGTTCCTGGCGGACTGCCAATTTGTCCTTTGATGAAAGCCTCCTGTGTTTCCACTTGAATAATATCAACATCAACATTATAAGAATCACCCGAGATATAATGCTTGAGTCTTTGTCCATTTACCACTTGCGTAGCATTGCCTTGGAGAGAGCTAATTTTAATTGCTCCTGAACGATACACCTCCTCGACAACATATGGTCCTTCCCATTTTGAGAGTAATTTCCCTGCAAAGAATCTGAGACGACCGATACAATAGGACTTTATCCCCAACATTAAATTCTCTTTTTAATAATCCTTCTATCATGCCACTTCTTAACTTTCTTTAAAGAGTTTAGCATTTTCTATAAGCTTCACTTCTCCATTCATCTAGTGAACTTAATTGCAGCAACCTTATTACCTGCCAGTTTAGGATCTTTATTTAGTTCTCTAACAGCCCAATAAGCTTTGTGCTCTAATTCTAAAGGTAAAATGACAAGCTTTTCCATAAATCATTTTATAAGGTGACATTCCCATGGTTCTATAAGCCCATAATGCATCCTTCAATTTACTAGCCCAATTCTTCAGATTTATTGACGGTCTTTCCCAAAATAGATTGACTTTCTATTTGATAATTCTACTTGACCAATAGTTTGAGGGTGATAAGCTGAAGCAATTCTATGATTAATTCCATACCTAGCAAGAGTTTTTCTAAAACCTCCATGAATAAAATGAGAACCTCCATCAGTCATAATATATCTAGGTACTCCAAATCTAGGAAAATAATATCTAAAAGCATTTTTAAAGAGGTCTCACCATCAGCACTCTTTGTAGGTATAGCTTCTACCCATTTAGTAACATAATCAACAACGATAAGTATATGAGTGTTACCTTCTGAAGAAGGAAAAGGTCCCATGAAGTCAAATCCCCAACAATCAAACGGCTCAATAACAAGAGTATAATTCATAGGCATTTCATTACGTCTGGAGATATTACCAACCCTTTGGCATTCATCACAAGATAAAATAAACTTCCTTGCATCTTTTGAAGAGAGTTGGCCAATAAAAACCTGATTGTAGAACTTTTTGCGCGGTTCTTTCTCCGGCGTGATGTCCATAAGCACTACCATGACATTTACTCAATATCTCTTGTTGTTCATGTTCGGGAACACACCTTCGCAGAATACCATCCACTTCTTCTTTATATAAGTGTGGGTCATCCAAAAAATGTCTCAAGCTCATAAAAGAATTTCCTCTCATTGAATAAAAGGTTGGAGGCAAGTACTTGGAAACAATAAAGTTAGCGCATAATCAGCATACCAAGGGCTATCTCGCGAAAGAGCTCACCTTTATTACAGCTAATTGTTCATTTGGAAAACTATCATAACAGGAACTGGATCATAAGCAATATTTTCCAATCTAGACAAATTATCGGCAACAGGATTATCAGCACCTTTCCTATCTACAATATGCAAATCAAATTCTTGCAAAAGAAGTACCCATCTAATAAGCCTT